>JAIEZT010000012.1:13381402-13522597 GCA_019594935.1 Periophthalmus modestus | reverse complement strand
CATTTTATACTCATTTAAATGCTGATTTTGTCCCACGTGCTTGTCTCCATGGAGATGACACTGCTTCGCACAGCATTGAACTTATTAATCTCTATGGAGATAAGCAACTGACACATTACATTACAACTTTGAGTAACTGGTTCATGGCTGTATGGATGTAACTGTATCCGCTGCAGGGCTTCCTCAGCACGATAACGCTGCTGTTCCATACATGCAGCCAGCATATATCACATGTCCATTGTGTTAATTACTTTATCAGGGTGTGTCTTTTAACACTAGTGTGGATCGAAGGTATTGATAAAATGCATTGACAACTGCCAACAGATTCAACTTTTTCTGAATGAATAACCTACAGCACAATCAATTACTTATAAGCAGCATGCAGCAAGTGCCAATACTGATCAATATCAACTAAACAGAGAAGTACATTTAGTTAGAGACATTTTCTTCTTTTTTGTTTTTATATGACAACCATCACTTATCCACATTTTCCCAAATTAGTAAAGTAAGAGTTTTGTTTTCTGATGTATCACTACACTACATATTCAATTAAGGTAAACTTAGGTAATATATTATTACTATTATTAAGGTGTTTTTCATCATTACAGTACAATACATTTTTTAAAACCAGTAAAAGGAAAAATACAATCAACAAATGTCAATACTGAACTGAGATGGACAAAATACATATTGGTATACCTTTAATTAGATAATGTAATCCTTCATTCATGGAAGACTGCTTCAGTGTAGAGAAGGTTTCGACAGTGCTCATCTGTTTTTGAGATTAAAAAAAAAAACAGTCCAGATGACCATAGCCAAAACCTTCTCTAAAATATACCCTTAAAGGTTTATTTTAAAAATTGTATTATTTTTTATATTTTACACACCTGTTTTAGTACAATTACATGGGTATTTTTGGATTTTTTGCAGTTTATCTTAATTTCATGTCAAATAATTAACCCTTCATAATACATAAAAGTGTGATTTTGTACCTAGTCCTCTAACCACCAAAAAACAAACCAAAAAAGCAACCACATTTTGAGCAGTAGGATGAACTAGTGGATTTTAAAAATAGCTCCACACAATTGCATGTTACATAATGTTATCCAGAGCCATAATTAAGGATTAGACAAAAAGGCTAATAACAGCTGCAGCAGACAGGCTGTCTTCAAACCACTTCAGACCTGTACTTATCCTCGCACTATGTAGGAGTTAGATCGAAGTTGTACCATATCGATGCATTCACAAAATCAAATGCAGCTACAACAGGGAGGACAAATGAGAAGGGACAACATAATGATTCGACATTATCCATTGTAAATAATAGCTGCAAACAAGGCTCCTAAATTAACTTATTCTGGGCTAAATGTAAAAAAAACTGCAATTACATTCTTATGATAAAACATTGTCTTCATATGATGTAGAACCTATTACATTCTCGTATTATGAGTTCTGAAATTATTATATTGATGGAGCTAATAAAACATAACACATTTTATGCTTAGCTGTTCCTATTTAAAATGGAATGGGGATCAATTATTAACACTCACTTAGTACTCACTTAGTATCAGGGTCTTTTCACGATACTGCCCAACCTGCCTACAACTGTTTTATTTATGTTTTTTATTGTTAACATATTGTTGCATACAGTAGAAAATAAAATAAAAATGGCTGTTTAATTAAACAAAAAATACTGCACGCTAAATTTACATACTGAAAAAATCTATAATACAATATAATACAAAACTGCAAAAACAATTTGATACTAAAAATATCAGAAAAAGGTTGTTTAATCTTCCAAAAGTTGGTATAAGGTGATTTGTCTGTCAATTGTCATCCTTTTTGTGCTATAACCTCCACCAAAACTTGCAGTAGCACATTCCTGATGGACTGTCAAAATATCTGATAATTAGAGATGGGACAAGACTTTGTGCTACAAGATCTTATGAGACAAAACTGCCACAAGATTCATGAGGAAAATTATCTCATGAGATTTTTCCCCATGTATTCACATTTGAATTGAACAAAAAAAATTGTTGTTGAGTCCCAAGAAGCAGTACTAAAATGGCAAATAATAATAAGAAAACATTAGGTCAAAACTGTGAACTGAATCGCACAATTTATATATTAAGAATTTAGCCCAAATCTTCTGCCAAATTATTGTCACATGTGTAGACTTACTGCGGCTTATGTCTGCTAGGCTTTGGTCATTGGAGTCCATAAGCCCCTCCTCCAGGTCCACGTCCCGGTAGCGCTCTTCAGGCTGTGGTCTCTGGGTGTGTCTTCGGTCCCGCTCCATGTCAGACGAGCCCTCTCGACTGGATCTCCTTCTCCTCCGCTTCCTCCTGTACCCGCGAGGAACTGGGACACCGATGTAGATGGACTGGTGGTCTAGGTACAAAGTATAATTAGTGTCATATATTGTTCTAGGTATTATGTTAAGTTTTAACCATTTCCAACCTCTTCTTTGTACAAACTGACATAAATATATTATCTTCTTCTATAAGCCTCCTTTTTCATTCATGCTTCAGTTTTTTAATCTAGAAGCCTACAGCGAATCCTCTGTCAGTAAAAGAATATGGTTTGGAGTTCAGACTATAGTTTGTATTTGTAGCGGCCAACTAAAACCAACCTTGTAGCTGCTCTGAGAGGCTCAGAGTGGGTCCTTCTGGGTTTGTATATTTGTGACATGCTTGGCAAAGCATTATTTGTACAGCACAGCTAAACAGAACTGTTTTGATCCTCGCTTTAAACAGGTGTCAAACTAGATGTCTGTCTCACATCTTCAGGAAGACTGCTCCAGGTTTTAGGTGCATAAAACTGAAAGGCTGATTCCCTATGTTTAATCCTGACTCTGAGGACCTCAGGGACCGGCCTCCTGCTGGTGCCCAGAGTGTGAGATGGTTTATGTGGCACTAACATGTTGGAGATGTACTTTGGTGCTAGGCCATGGAGAGACTTGTTCACAAGCAGAGCTGCTTTAAAGTATCTGAGCCAGAGGAGCCAGTGCAGAGACCTGAGCACAGGACTTATGTGCTCATACTTCCTGGTTCTAGATAAGATCCGAGCAGCAGCGTTCTGGATGTACTGTCAGACCAAAATTTTCCAAGGACAGGATTGAGCTCTTTAGATTTTCTGTCAAACGCATTATCCATCTGTACATTAAAATCACCTGTAATGACTAAACCATCAACCATCTGTGCATACGACTGAAAGCATCTCAGTAAAATCATCAATAAAACTTAGACAGTGCTGGGAAGGTTTGTATATGACCAAGTAGAGTATGGAGGGTGACTGTTTTAGCTTAATTTTCAAGGAAACCTACTCAAAAGATGAAAACACCCCAAATGGCAGATATAGCTCCATCACATCACAGGGATTAGCGACTGAGGGACTAGGTGAGGGCCGAGGAGGTGGAGCAGGGCAAGTTTGGGTGAAAGATGAGGGAGGATAGGTGGGAGGGCTTTGGTGGTGAAACAGGCACAGTTTTGCAAGGGGAAGAGTTCATCATAGTTGATGCCAGAATTGTCATCTTGGTATATTAAGTGTGAGGGTAACCATCTTAATTCTTGAGAAAGCTTGGGGGGTATTGTAAACAGAGCTGAGATCCAGAATGCATTACATATATACAAACAAAGCTATCACAGCACAGCAGAGAGGCTGGATAAATGAGACCAGATTGACAAACATACAAAATGAATGGATGGGTAAGTAGTGGGAGTCGACAAATATTACGGCTACACCACCCTGACCTTCAACATCTAGACAACAGAAACCTGTGAGCCCCTCCCTCTCTGCACCGGAGCAACACACTCATACAGCCATCTCAAACTATCTCTGGACACATCTTATGACAATATCACAAATACTATCACAAATATTATATTTAAGGTCTTATCATGTGTGTCATTGACTGAATGAACCTGCAGCAGTAGTTTTTACCACAGTATCTTTATAAACATTAAAGGGCTCATATTACACTACTTTCTGATCTATGTAATAATGTTGTTTCCTCATCAAAAACATACCTGGAGTTGTGTTTTGTTTCATTCACACAAATCCTGCATATTTAGTTCTTCTCTCAAACTGAAAACACCCTGTTTCTCCTTGTGATGTCATGTGGTAATACAGGATGTGCTCCACTGTGTTTAAACTCCATACATCTCCACTAGAATCATTTGGATGAATTCAGTCTTGGAATCGCCAATCTCTACTGAACTAAAGGTAAAAGGTAGTGCTTCTCTGAAAACTACCATTTCGTGAAGTGGAACATGAGCATTTTCAGCTTGGGAGATGTATACAGCCTAATATTGTAGCATTACTCAAACATGTGTGAATGAAACAAAACACAACTCCATGTATGTTATTGATGAGTTAACGACATTATAACCTGGCTTAAATCTTGCAAGAGCCAATGTTGTGTAATATAGTACCTTGCAACCAAATATTGCAACCACTGAAGAAGCTAGTTATTCAAATAAATGCTTGAAATGCCAGAATTTAGCCACTGCAACAATAAGCAGTGTTTTTATGAATGCTAAAACACTTTGCATTCTCACATCTTTCGAAGTACAACAACCTATTCTTTCTCCAGTGCTTTTCTAAACAAGCCCAAATCTAGTCCATTCAAGATAGTTTACTTTTTTATATATGTACGATGTAGTGCTGAGATTCCTCATATCTATTCCACAACATAAAGCAGGAGGATCTAAGTGTGATCATCTGCTTGCAATTAAGGCACGACTATAAAACTAATTGCGCCTAAAACTCCCTCAAGAATAACCAGGAAACAAGGAAGAACAAAACCAATATTGTTCGCTTGGCAAAACAGACGCCACTTAAACCAGCTGCACATAAGTGCCAAGCAGACACAGTATCTGATATTAAAATGCACCTACCACACAAATGGGCTTTACAACAATTTCCCTTCATAATTTAGATCTCATTAAGAGGACACATCCAGGCAAACTCTCCGAACAAGGGGCCAAATTAGACTAAATGGTGTGTGGGATGAAGGCTTTTTCTTGAGAAGATTAAATGAGTTGACTTTGCATGTAATTCACACACATGCAATGTGGCAATGCTTTGGTTTATAATGTGAGGTAGATGTATATGGGTGGAATTTTGTTCTTTGCATTTGACCCACCTTAATAATTAATTCATAATAATTAACACTAACGAGCTTGTACCGTCCATGATCTACGACTCCCTGAAAAGAGTCATAGATAATTTTTAATTTAAGAGCTTTTAACCATGCTATTGTTGTTTCCAATTCTTTAACCGGTCATGCATGTCTGAGTAATCTTTATCCGCCTGCATTCAAGACCCCATTAACAAC
Source organism: Periophthalmus modestus (assembly GCA_019594935.1). Classification (NCBI taxonomy): domain Eukaryota; kingdom Metazoa; phylum Chordata; class Actinopteri; order Gobiiformes; family Gobiidae; genus Periophthalmus; species Periophthalmus modestus. The sequence continues at coordinate 13,517,259 of JAIEZT010000012.1, read as the reverse complement.
AGTGAATTGTTGCTATCCACACGGAAGTATTGCAAAAGGGCAGGCAGAAATTGTCTCTCTGCTTCAATTGGAAAGTCAGGGGGCTTGTTTTATATCAATATTGCAATATTATAAAATTATAATGTATGTCTCTATGCACGCATGTACATGAAGTATACATACAGGTCAGGGAAAATAAATGATATATCAATATTTTTAATACCATAAGGTGGAACATTCCAGGCAAAGCAATAAGCAGGTGGCCAGAAAAGGTTACATATCAAGCAGAAAGTACTGAGGAATTAGCAGCTTGGGTTCTTTTTAAAGAAAGTACAGTTGGAGATATATTTACCTTGTATAAAAGAAGAGAAAAAATATTGGATTAGGACCAAGGGTGAGGGTTTAAATTTGGAGCACGCTTCTCTAGTCTATATGTTGTGTCTAAGGTCCCACTCACCTTCTTCTTCCTCATAGCGCAGGTGTGAAACGCCCATCCCTCCGTCTCCATGGTCCATCCTGCTGAACACAAGCACAGAAATGACAGATGTAGCTCTTTAAAGGTTTAAGGTGTTTCTGAAAAGGGGCAGAATTTGAGTGGGAGTTTTCCCACATGCCCCAAATGGGAACAGTGATAATAGAGTTTCACATGTTTCAGTGGGATATAAGTAAGGGAGAAAATGAGCTGTGGGACATCTTTTATAAAAGTCTAGGGTAGTGACAATTAAATACAGTATGTTTGGTATTTTTTGCCAATATAATCTAATTTACACATTTGAGACCGATCCATGCACCATTCGACAACAAAATGAAATAGATACACCAGACAAGTCAATACAGAACTAAATCAGGGGGGAAAAAATCTAACTACAAATAAACTCAGTTTAGACCAGAATCACTCATTTAAAACTAAAATGTGCGATATATATATATATAATAATCTCCTCCTCACCCTCCGCGGGTGGTCTTTATCCCCTCTTTTTCCACGCTCGGGACCTCTACCAGAGGCCTGGGAGCTTGAGGGCTCTGCGCAGTATCTTTGCTGTTCCTAGTACTGCACTTTTCTGGACTGAGATGTCTGATGTTTTTCCTGGGATCTGCTGTAGCCACTCCTCCAGTTTGGGGGTCACTGCCCCTAGTGCTCCGATGATCACGGGCACCACTGAGGCCTTCACCTTCCAGGCTTTCTCCAGCTCTTCTTTGAGCCCCTGGTATTTCTCTAGTTTCTCATGCTCCTTTTTCCTGATGTTCCCATCGCTTGGTACTGCAATGTCCACCACAACGGCTTTGCTCTGTTGTTTATCCACCACCACTATGTCCGGTTGGTTCGCCATCACCATTCTGTCAGACTGTATCTGGAAGTCCCACAGGATCTTGGCTCGATCATTCTCCACTACCTTTGGAGGTATTTCCCACCTTGACCTTGGGGTTTCCAGTCCGTACTCTGCACAGATGTTTCTGTACACTATGCCCGCCACTTGGTTATGCCGCTCCATGTATGCTTTTCCTGCCAGCATCTTACACCCTGCAGTTATGTGCTGGATTGTCTCAGGGGCCTCTTTGCACAGCCTACACCGTGGGTCTTGTCTGGTGTGGTAGATCTGGGCCTCTATTGCTCTCTTGTGCTCAAGGCCTGCTCCTGTGCAGCCAGGATGAGTGCCTCTGTGCTGTCCTTCAGTCCAGCTTTCTCAAGCCATTGATAGGATTTCTTGATATCAGCCACTTCAGTTATGTGTTCGGTGGTACATCCCATGCAGGGGCTTGTCCTTCCATGATGGTTCCTCCAGCTCCTCTTCCTCTGCGCTCCACTGTCTGAGACATTCGCTGAGCACGTCATCTGTTGGGCCTTGTCCTGGATGTACTTGTGGATCTTGGATGTTTCATCCTGGACTGTGGCTCTCACACTCACTAGTCCTCGGCCTCCTTCCTTACGGCTCGCGTACAATCTCAGGGTGCTGGATTTGGGGTGGAACCCGCCATGCATGGTCAGGAGCTTTCGTGTCTTACCATATCTGTGACCTGTATCTCCTCCTTTGGCCAGCTTATGATTCCTGCTGGGTATCTGATTACTGGCAGGGCGTAGCTGTTTATTGCCTGGGTCTTATTCTTGCCATTGAGCTGACTCCTTAGGACTTGCCTTACTCGTCTGAGGTATTTGGCCGTGGCTGCTTTCCTTGTTTCCTCTTCAAGGTTGCCATTTGCTTGTGGGATACCAAGGTACTTGTAACTGTCCTCAATGTCTGCTATTGTCCCTTCTGGGAGTGAGACCCCTTCTGTGTGGACTACCTTCCCTCTCTTTGTCACCATCCGGCTACACTTCTCTAGCCCGAATGACATTCCAATGTCTGTGCTGTAGATCCTAGTGGTGTGGATCAGTGAGTCGATGTCTCGCTCATTCTTAGCATACAGCTTGATGTCATCCATGTAGAGGAGGTGACTGACGGTGGCCCCATTCCTGTGTCGGTATCCATAGCCAGTGTTGCTGATGATTTGGCTGAGTTCAGACCTATGCAGAACAGTAGTGGGGACAGTGCATCTCCTTGGTATATGCCACATTTGATGGTCACTTGTGCAAGTGGCTTGCCATTGGCCTCAAGGGTGGTTTTCCACAACCTCATCGAGTTTGCAATGAAGGCTCTTAGAGTCCTGTTGATGTTGTACAGCTCCAGGCATTCAGTGATCCATGTGTGTGGCACAGAGTCGTAGGCTTTCTTGTAATCAATCCAGGCAGTGCACAGGTTGGTCTTACGGGTTCTGCAGTCTCGGGAGACTGTTCGGTCTACCAGGAGCTGGTGTTTGGCTCCCCTGGTGTCTTTGCCGATGCCCTTCTGTGCTGTGCTCATGTATTGGTCCATGTGCCCACTTATCTTAGCCTTCTGGATCAGGATCGTGCGCCCCTCGGTCAGCCATTCAGGGTGAGTCCCATCCATTAGCAGCTGGTTCATTTGTGCTGCCAGGCGCTCATGGAGAGCAGTGAGCTTCTTCAGCCAGTAAGCGTGGATCATGTCAGGGCCTGGTGCGGTCCAGTTCTTCATACCTGAGACTCTTTCCTGGATGTCTGCCACTGTGATGGTGACTGGATTCTGTTCAGGCTGTGGTCTTCTCTGAGAGCCACCAGCCATTGTGCATCGCTGTTATGTGATGCCTCCTTCTTCCTTTCCAGTACTGTTCGGTTTCCAGCCTTGGTGGGTCTGCTCTGGTGTTATTACCCTGCCACTGAGCGTACACTTTCGCCGATTGTGTTGCGTCTGGATTCATTATCTCGTGTGTACCTCTTTAGGCGGCTGGCCAAGGCTTGGAGCCTTTGTTTGGCAGTTTCCAGTGCTTCAGGTATGGGCATCTGGCTGTACCTCCTGGGTACTTGTTTTTTCATTGCACCTCTCTGGGCCTCTGACAGTTGGCTCACTTCTCTCCGCACTGCCTTGATTTTAGCCTCTAACCGTCGTTTCCATGGTGGGTATTGTTTCTCATGGCTCCCATGGTTGCTCTTATATCCAAGCATCTCTAGGATCACTGCTGCTGAAGTGTATATCAGCTCATTGGTGTCTGTGATGGTTGAGGTAGGGATCGCTCTCAATGCTGCATTCACATCTTCTAGGAGACTTTCAGATGGTACTTCACTTAGTCTCTGCAGGCGGTGTCGGGGTTGCCTTGTGTTCATTCGGGCCATGATCTTATCTTAGCTGCCTCGCTCAGCGTAATACTTATTGGGGCTTCGTACCCAATCTCCGGATGGGGAGTTGATGTTAACTCCCCTCTGACCTGGCGTCCTGGCTCCCCCTTGCCGTAGCATATTTTGTGTTGTACCTCGTCAATCTCAAGTTGTGATAGCAGTTGCCGTTTGCGGATGTTGGAACACTGAGCTACTAGTTGCTTAGCCGTAAGTTTCGAAGTATCCATTTTTTTTCCCACATCCTGTTCATGTAACCCCTCTGACTAGGGTCACTGGAGTAGTAGCATTCCAACAGAGCCTTGTTATCGCATCTCGCCCATCTCCGCCTTGTTCCAGTAGCCCACTTATCGTCAAGATGCTCTGGTTCCCCAACACCTGACGCAGACCTTGTTTGGCCGGGCGACGTCTGAGCCGGCATCTCGTAAGTTTCATTCGCACTCATCATTGTATGAGGTAGGCGGTAGCTTGAAGGGTCTTGCCCAAGGACCCACACTGGTTGTTGGTAATTGCTCATTGCGCCCCTTGGGGGGGGATTCGAACCCGGGTCCCCCATGTGAAAGTCATAAGACTTACCAGTTGAGCTAACCAGTCAGCATACATATATATATATATATATATATATATATATATATATATATATATATATATATATATATATATATATATATATATATATATATATATATATATATATATATATATATATATATATATATATATATATATATATATATATATATATATATATATAAAATACTAAATCTTCAACAATTTTACAATTACTGTGGCATATAATCATGTTTAATAGTAAAATCAATAGTTTTGGCATCCTTAGCCATATTCAAACCATGTTATCACAATCACTTTGACCTCACAGATTAATACACACATTATGGTTGACATGATTGCCCACATGCATTAGTCATCCATGTTCTCACTGTGCACTGGTCCACTGTGATGGCTCAGCAGGCCACGTTGGCACCAGCCTGTTGTGCGCTGACCTGCATGTGGGCCACAAATCAATTGGAAAATAATTATGGGGAGCAGCTCTGTGGAAGTGTGCATAATTAAAACTAATGTGAGGGAAAGCTAAAGCACGTGGCCAACAATGACATACCAGACACTACATGATCTCAAAAAAATGAATCTAATCAATTTTTTGTATTTTTTCTAAATTGTGATTACGATTTACATATAAAACGTGGAATTCTGTTCAGATTTCAAACATATAAAACAACACAAATATGAACTGCTAAAATTATTCAAAAAATTGCAGGCATTTCAGAACATGTTTGTGGAAGTGTAAAAACTAAAGGATTACTGGTAGCTCTTTTTTTTTTCAATAACAGGATATATATCTGTTTACAGTGGACATTCTATTATGAATAGTGGCAACTACCCAAATTGTGATTTGATTCAGTTGGCACAAGACCTTGCGAGATCAAATTGCCATGAGATTGTGCACACATGGAAAAAATTGTCTTGTGAGAGTTCATCCTCCATCTTTAAACTCGCTCCAGTTTTGGAAAGTTGCGCATCTTTGAGCAGCTGTAGCTAAAAGACTCCTTCACATAGAGACTTGTAGCTCACATATTCAGACACAGAACACTTTAAACTCTGCCCCAGTTTTATTTTGTAATGACGTAGCACCAGTAATGACGCAAATGCAAAGTGCAAACCCAAAGTTGGACCTATGCAGTTATTTGTTTTGTTTGGTCTGGTACTCTCATTGGGTACTCCATGTACAAATAAAGATACATAAAAATAAATTAATAATTAGTGTGGAAAAAAATAAATAAATAAAATAATAATAATAATAAAATAATAGAACAAAATGTATGCGTGTCTAATTCACCCGCGGACAGCATGGAACATTGTTTGAAAAATATCCACAAAGAGATAGTTAGGGTTTCTTCATCCAAGTAAAAGAGATGGAGAGAAGCACTCCTCCTCTGTCTGTGTCCTTCTCAGCAGCACTGTGCTTGAATAGCGGAGCAGCAGTATATTGAGTACATTGTAATAATCAATGGTGATGCATGTAGGCATTTACGCAGCAGAATTTGTGTTTGCAGCTTTTAGCTTTGAACACAATTATAGTAAATTAGTTAAAAATATCTCCCATCTCGCGGACCCTATCTTGTGTGTCGTCTTGTGAAAATTCTGCCTTATCCCACTCCTACAAATGAATTTGGGACTGAGAAAAATTGGGATACTATTCAATTATGAAAGCATTACAGTATACTATATTTTACCTGATTTAGAGGGCTTTTAACACATCTGTAAGCCTTAAGTAATACATTGGAAGTATTGGGACAATGGAACAGAAAAGCAAACCAGTTATGGAACGTAGTCATTAATTTTGAGCCAGATGCCCTTCCAGTTGCAACAAACCATATTAAGACGATGTGGGTTTAGTGCCTTGTCCGGGCCACACTGACAACAGCAAGGTTTTAACTAGCTACTCTCAGACTGTTAGACCTACCTACTTACCGGTATGTCATACACTCCCACCACTGTGGTGCTTATCTATTTTAATGTGTTTATACAAATAAGTAAGTTGGAAACTAAACAAGTAATCAAAACAACCAAATGACACAAGATACTTAAACACTTGGAATTTCTTGAGCACAATGTAATGTCATTTAAGGCATTACATATATCGTGAGTTGATCTTTTTATCCATGTAAAAAGCTCTGTTTAGCACAAAGGGGCATTTGATGTTGCAAGCATGACTGCGGATATACAAGTGACCAGTTGACCAGTAATCAATAAATCCATCCATGCTTCTACATACCAGCAACATTGCCCCTAACTACCCCCAGGCAACATCTATGGACTTGGACAAATCTGAATAAACAAGAGTGCAATGAAATAAATATGTGGTGCTGTAATAACAATTTGATAAGACTCATGATTAAAAAGCATTGTCACAGATAAACATACCATTTACAGCCATTTTTCCTCTTAATAAAATTTACTTTTTCTGTGCCCAGTGAAATAAAACAAATGCATTCTCCTTCTGGCATCCTCAAAGTCTTTAACAAAAAGCTCCACGGAGTGTTTTCTGACTCGTTTTCTAATTAAACAATCTGGCACATTCTCAGAACTAAATCTACTGTCACAGAGCAACACAGTATTAAATGACTCAATTTTTCCCATATATTTGCACCAAATTTGCCCCAGTACAGATATACAGTACAAGCAGCTCTTGAGGTCAAATCAGCTGTGTACTGTCTGCATACAATAAAAAAAAAAAATAATTCAAAGGCTTGAAATGCATAGGGTAAGTAAAGAATAACTTTCCAGAATGAAATAGTTTTGTTTATCACATTTAAGACAGAAAAATCAGGTAGTCTACAACACCTTGGTATTTGGCAGAACAAAAATAGTTCAGATTTGTCAATTCACTCAAACAGCATCGGGTTAAGTGATTATAGCTGTTGCAATGGTAATGTCGACCAAATGTATTTCTATTTGCTCTAGAATCCATGTATGCAGAGTTGGGACATGAACAAAGAGTGGTTATTCTGCATAGGTAAACTTTGGTCCTTATTCACATTGACAAACTACAGTACAACCAAGACTAAATTACCTATTGATTGCTACAGTCCTCTATCTCTCTTAGTCGATCTCAAAATGTACTTTTGTTGGAAAGCCACCTCAACCTTTTTGTAGAAAAAAGGAAGATAAGGGGCAAAAATATGCAAAAGGGTAGCCAGTTCTAACAGACTCAAGCTCACTTTGGTGGTCTACAAAGTTGTTGGTCTCTGTGGCAAATGATCTCACTAAGACAGCAAATGAAACACTAAAAAGTTAATGTTCCAAATGACAAAAACTATACAAAGCTGCAATAAAGCTACAATTAAAAGTCCACCTGCTTATCATATTATCTAATGTCTGTGTCCTCAGGGATAAAACTATTATTATTTTATTTGTTTAGTTAGTATCCAACATCTGGTAGAGAGGCATCCTCAGTGGCATGAACAAGACAAGTGTTTCTCAAACTGCGGTACAGGTGAAGTGGTGCTTTCTGGGGAGATGGGAGGTGGGGTGGGGGTTCCAGGACTTGTTCAGATGATACCGGGATCATAATCTGGTTCTAGTCCAGACTGGTGGACCACAACATGCCAGTATTTTTGTTTAGACATGTATTATCATCTATTTTGGTTTAAAATTGTATTGGAAATTATATATAATTCACAAGTACCATTTTGCGTCTTACTCTATACATATAAACTTCATATAAGCTTAATCATTTAGTTATTTTTATGTTTCATTAGTTCACACAGACTAGTCTAGTTTGTAAATGTTTATGTTTTCACTGATCATTTATTTTGTGCTTTTTAAGGCCGAGTTAGTCCTAATTTTACAACTTGATATTAAGCATTTGTAAGTAGCATCTCTCTGCTCCTCCCTGAGAACAAGGCGTTTGCTGGTACCCAAGCATATCCCAGTTCATAGTGAGGCTTCCTGTTGGTGTAATTAGTGCTGCTGTCACTTCAGTGCCCTTCACAGTCACTACACAGATGGAGGCTGCAGGCTGGAGCGGGATTGATCCTGTGTCATGCCCACAGACCCCAAACCCCCCTCCGCCCTCCTCCTCCCTGCATTCGCGGGACCAGGGTGACACCCGCACGTGCACACAGGAAATGTCCTGGTGTGACTGGGATACAAATGTGGATAGGCTAGAATAGTAAGCCGTAAATTATACGTCTGCCTCACATTCTATTTATGAGGCTTGGGACTAATACAAGATCCTGGCTGAGAAGGAAACCCAATTAAAACTAGTGATGTTGTCCTTGGCCCATGTAAAAGACCCTTTCCGAAGTCCTATTATCATATCAATATCAAACACACCGAAAAAAAACAACAAGTACGATAACTATGCAATGTACATGTGGCCAATGTGAAATATATAAGCTATGACAAAGTATTAAAAGCCAGAGATGCCACATACTACACAGACATTCTCAGCAGAAATGTTTAAACGCTGTACAGTACTCTGAAATAACTATGACAGCTCTAAATTAGTCAAGTAAGTGTCAACAGTTCTAACTTTGAAAAAAAAATAAATAAAAATACTGCCACTGACAGAAAAGTTGAACCAAAAAGAAGCCAGCACTTCCAGTACAAACTAATCACATTGTTCACACTTTCCTCGAGACTCACTGCTTGTCATCAGCTCCTCGATTGGCCAGTTGATTACCATAATGTTGTAATGGTATAATTACAGGTTACTGAAAAATGACAGACACCACTACGTCCAATTGGGAAAGGGCAGTGTATTATAATAATTTCTCAATGGGTTTGACACAAATGATTCTAAAATAGGGTTGCCACTTGCTGCGTATATTAGCAGTATAAGAAAAATCATTTCTGGATAGATCTGTGTTGTCAAGTACACTATCAACAGAGCTACACGTTTTTGAAGAGGCGAAGCAAGAGGGAGAAGTCCAATAACTGCATTCACATTTGCACACACAAAAACTTGGGACTTACTGTTACTAAACCCAGGACTATTCCAGGACTAAACCAGGACCAAACCAGGTCTAAATCAGGACTGAAGTGGTTTAAATCAACAAACTATACAAGAACAGATGTTAGAACAATTTGCCAGGTTTAAGTTTTGACCATTTTTAAACCCAGAGATAAACCTGGACTAGACCAGGACTAAACCAGGGCCAAACCAGGACAAGTAAAAATCCTTAAAGTCCCTTATTGTAGACAGTTAGATTGATTATATTAAGGGTTTAATCAGCAAACTATAGAACAGAACTTGATATAATTTGCAAGATTTAAGCTTTAAAAATGTTTCAAAGTACACATTTAAAAACTCATTTTACAGCGAGTTCACATCAGCAGAAAACAGCCTACCTGGATTAGTTTGGAGTTGGAGAAAGTAACCCAGAAAATGGCCTGTGCTTGGTGTAGCGTCGCCTCCACAAAAACATGCCAGAAGAGCTTTGCCGCACCAGAAACACGTCCAAATCCTGCACAGAGAACAACTCATCTGTATATTTCTGCTTGTCTACTCAACTCTCCCTCACCTCCGGTTCAATACAGACCAATGTAGGACTCGGCATTGGGCTCCAGGCGGGAAGTTGTGTCAGAGCATGTTGAACAGCAAGTGCAGATAGAAAATCCCTCAATAGAGCCCACCAGCTCGTCGATACACTGTACGGCCCTGTGGAAAAACACACAGGAAGTTATGGGGTTTATGATGCATACAGTAAAGACTTGTTCTGTAGTTTAAATCAATGGGTTTTCAGATACTATGAGGTTCAACTGCACAAATGTAACGGGCATGTGTGAAAAGGGGCATTGCATATTGAATACTGAATGCATTTTACCAGGAAACTTCATATCATGCTTAATAATTGTTTGGTGAAAGGTTTGATTTACTTTTTGTTGATATAAAAGTTGGACAAGTGAAACACTGAAAAAAAATGTATGGGAAACATGGAATTGATGCTAATGGCTAGTGCATGTTATCAAAACTAGTAACAAAACTAGATACTCTCTAATACAAAAAAAGGCACATCAACTATGTAACATACCTGGACTATTGAGAGATTACACAGATATAAGGCAACATGGTAATTCAAAAAAGTTCTATGATTTTATGTTGAAAATCACATTCTATTGTCTAAAGAAAACATTTTTATTAACTTGTGGTATCAGAATTGGTATTGAGAATATATCGAGTATATCCTTGGTACTGAAATTGAGTTGGAAGTTTTAGTATTACAATAACGACATGATAACAGAAAACATTGTAACTTCAAAATCATCTTCTCATTGGTCACTAGTGTTTTTAGTGATTTTCAGACCTAGTATTGTCCGTCAACAACAATGAACAAATTTGACTTGACTACCATAGCTAACTTATTATATTATTACTCCTCACCTCTGTAATTGGGATAATTATTAATAGCTAATGAAAGTATAGAATGTTCATTGACCTTGTAAGTCCTACTTGCCCTCCTTGAACCGTTCACAGCACTGACAGGACTGACTGTTTTAGGGACCAAAAACCTACTCACTCCATTTCCAATTTGACTCACACATTGCATAAAGAGAGCCCACTGTTTAAGGATATAACATCAGATATGAACAGTTGGCCATGTTTGCCTATTTGATGGAAAAGTGACAGGAGGAAATGAACTTAACTTCAATCTTTTTATGAGGTAGATTTAGCCATGGAGCCATGTGTGCTAGAATTTAGCCTTAGCCCTTCAATCCAAAAACTGCACCATTGCAATCTTTCACTGGGGAAACAAGTGTGAAAACATGTTTTATACATTTTACAGTTACAACCCATAACATTGCACTGACAATTAAATAATTTGCTAAACTGCTGCTCTCAATCTTGCCTCTGGTTACAGAAATGAACTTGGGAAAACTGCTCTTCCATGTTTGTCAACTCTGTTAGCTTTAGTTAAGTGTGCTCCTTCCCCTATTTATTTATATGAATTCATTTTTTACAATTTTCTGGCACAGCATGGTAGAAAGTAATTGAATACATTAAAAAAATTAAAAAAAACAAGTTTAAATAGCCTATAGTTAGAAGCCACTAAAACAATGCCAGACCCCTCCAAAAGTTACCACTTGGTTGGACCACACTCCCCCCTGAGTGTGTGTGTGTGTGTATATATATATATATATATATATATATATATATATATATATATATATATATATATATATATATATATATATATATATATATATATATATATATATATACACAGTCTATGGGTATAGCTAAGTTGTTTTTCTTTCACCTCTTTTTTAAGAAAAACTATTCTCTTTATAGATCTTCCTCAAGCTAAATGAGCCAATGCAATCATGGATCAGGGCTTGACGGTATGGACATAAACAATGTAAATTACACCAGTTTATCAAGTCGTCACGTCTCCCATTCTAAAGGCACGTACTTTGGGATAGAGGGAAGATATCTAACCATCTATTTTCTACTGCTTATCCGGGGCCGGGTCGCAGGGGTAGCAGTCTAAGCAGGGACCAGACTTCTTTCACCTCAGACACTTCTTCCATCTCTTGCAGTGTCTGCAAGGTGATCCCAGGCCAGCCAAGAGATATAGTCATTCCAACAACGTGTCCTGGGTCTCCCTGGGGCCTCTTCTCGATGAGACGTGCGTGTAACACCTGCCCAGGGTGGCGCACAAGAGGCATCAGCACCAGATGCCTGAGCCACTTAGGTAGGTCCTGCCGACATGGAGGAGCAGCGACTCCACTGCGAGCTAAAGTGTGACTAAGCTCCTCACCCTATTTCCAAGGAAGCATGAAGCTTCAGTGCTACAGCACAGTCAGTCCATGTGAGGCACGAACGGCGGTGCCTCACCTCGCGTCTCTTCTCAGGATTTCAACAGTAAACGTAAAAATTCAGTGATTTTGAGTTAAAAAAAGAATAACATTTTAAAGTTACATAGAAAATAACTTTATAGTACAAATCATTGGATAAATATAACCATTTCATATATTTTTTCTCTGTGATGACAGGTACAGCCTCACCTGACTACACGTCACTGACTTTTTTCACAATACCCTAACCGATACCCTTACACCTTGCAGTAATATTACCACTAAACTTCACCCAAAACTATTGCACATTATGATGTTCCAGTTCTGCTCTTTTTGTACATACCCATAAAGTGTAGACAACTCGAAAAGGGCTATTAATGCTATCGAATGCACTGAGCAGCATGCAAAGAGGTTATGTCGATACTTCAGGGACACATTTGAAAGTCAACTCAAGTGTGACCAAGCAGCATGTGGCAGTACCATCTTCGAATATAAAATATCTTTAGAGCAGGAGTGCATGAAGCATCTAGTGTGAAATTGAGTGCAGAAGGCAGCCTCTGTAAGTATACCAATGTGAGGATATTTGATAAAGGCTAAGGACAGCTAAGGGGACATTTATCTGGGCTAATGCTAAAAGTGAATGCTAGCAGGCTGTTAGTTGTTATGCATCGATATGATGTAGTCCTCAGCCTGCACTTGGTTTGACCCATGCATTTGGTTGGTTAAGATGTACAGTGGTAATAAAGCATGTGTTCAGTGACTTCATATGGGTTTATGTTATGCTAAATTTACGTTAAAGATGCACTATGCACCTTTTTGTTGAAGATGTTTCGAATGGTGTTAAACTTATTCTGACTTGTGTATATTATGCATTATCTTGTTGTGTTTGCAGCTAATATTAATAAAAAAATTCATTCTTGTATATTCCTCCCACAAGAGCACATGTCTGAACACTGTCACATCACTGAAAATGTACAAGACAACATAGATATTTGCAGTGTGTCTCAGGTGTGTTTTAGTGCAATATTTAACTTACTTATGGTACATATGTGCCTTTGTTGGCTAGATTGTATCAGGAAATTATTCAAATCTTAGGCTAAAACTATTCAGACTACTTTAATCTCACTGGTATACTAACAGTGCTACAACAACTCAAATTCAGTGGCTGATTTGACAATAAGAAGACTTGTGCTGTGGTCACAGTCTCCACTCAAATTAGTTACTTAATATGTTTTACCAGAATAAAAATACAAAGTCTCAAGATAATTTCTTCCATAACCGAATAGCATACACTTGAAAACAAATCATTTCTGGTTCATTTGTCACAGTGGCTCAGGAGGTAAAGAGGAACACTAAATCCTTCAAGTGTCCTTGGGCAAAACACTACACTGCCTCTCCAGTGCCTGGACTAACTACTAACTACATTAAAAGTTACTTTTGCTTTAAAGTGCCAAAAATAAGATATGTATAATAGGGGAAAAAAAACATGATGGATTTCAATTAGATATGCCTAGATTTTTATTTATTTATTTATTTTTTTGTCATTTTGACTGGCTTTTCCTTCCCCAAAGATTTATTATTATTTTTTTTTTATATTGAAAATTATAAATGTTGAAATAGTCAATCAAATAATATCAAAAACAATTCAAATAAATACAGTTTAACCAGATTTTTAATGCTGTGTCTTGAATTATTATGAGCATCAATTAAATTTTTCTGGTTCAGTTGCTAGATTATTTTGGGTTAATAAACAAACATGTAAAATTGTCCCTTGTGCTGTATGTCTCATGCACTTATATGTCAGTCTTTCCACTAGTAACAGCAGCTTGTTTTCTCTACACACGTCATAGAAAATGATCAAAACAAATACATTGACTTGGCTCTCTTTTAGCATAGCCTATGGCAGTTTTACGATGGACCTTATGGTACACAAGCGGGGCTATAATTTGAGCTATTTTGGAACAATCTTGAAAATAACCTATTATTATCACCCCTCTGTCTCTGATCCTAATGAATAGTGGCTCGCTGTGTGTCTATAGTGCTTGTCTGATCATAATCGTAGCTAGTCTGTCAGTGTGCGCACGTCCTGTACTCTGGCCAACATGCTGACGTAGCCTCGGCTCTTTCAGTGATTATTTGTCATCCGAGCAGTGGCCATTGACAGCAGAGAGAGCGGGGAGTGAAGGAGGGGATGTGACCTCCCAGACTCAAATGCTCGTTTGGCCATTTGCATCTACGCACCAGTGAAAGGAGGTGGTCGGTCTGGAAGAAACAGCCAAATGTTATGAGGTTGTGTTATTTGTTATATAGTGGTGGTAATTCACATTTTATAGCTTTAAAAAAATGCGTATTATGGAAAAGTGGTCCAGTTAATTGAGTGCTGATTTCTGTGAAAGTGAAACACTGTTGTTAAGTAAATTGAATAAGAGTTGTTTCTTCAGCCATTACAGATAAACACTGTAACAAACCCAAGTTATGCATAATAAAGTAAGATCATTAAGGAGTTTTTGGAAAAGTTAGTTCCCCTTTGCAACACTTTTATAGATGTAAATTGTATGAACACTAAAACACTAAAATGCATGTAAATAAATATATACATAAAATTAATCAGAGAATTTTAAGAAGTTGACAGTTTGTTTAAATTGAGTTTAAAAGACACTGCCGTATTGTATGTGGACACACAAGCCTTACTGAAGTTTTTGTTTGTGTCATTGCATCAAATACAGTGCTAAGCTTCTTTTTTCCTAACATTTAAGAATGAAATAACTGTGGAATTGTACCCAACAAAGTGAACATAATGAGAACAACACACAGGTCTCAATCCGTTTGTTTTTTTCTCTCAAGGGACAGACTGGATCACTTAGTTTGTAACGCCTTTAAACATATCTTATATTGTAAAAATGAAAAATGTAGAATTATTAGCAATAAAAGGTTGAATTCTGTCAGCTGGTTTATTATTATTAGTAGTAGTGGTGGTAGTAGTAGTAGTATTGTAAATGCCGCCACTTATCCAAGTAGCTTCTTCTGCTCTGACAGGGCTGAGGGCTCTGGAAGTCACTTCCTTAAATATCTCTTTAGCTCCTTCATTTTGTTCGCTATTGTATTTGCTTTTAAAAATGAAAAGAATATCTATTTGAACAATCTCAAATGGTGCATGCAGGTTAAATTATATTTGTAATCCATGACAGTTTTTCTTCTGGAGTACTTTACAAATGTGACTGCAAGGCTTGCATCCGTAAAAACAAAGTCAGCTTTATTGACAGTAGTAGAGTAGTGCTGATAAAGGCAAGAGCCGGGGGAAGCTCGTACTGTGCAGAACTCAGGTATAAAACCATCATAGCGTTGTGTTCACTCAACGGGCAGCTCGCTCTTCGCATCTCCTCATGTAACTTTGCGGTCACTATGGAAGGAATCACAAGTGTCCACTGAAGCCCCCTTCCACGAGAACAGCCTAAACATGTAAACTTTATCATATCATATACGGTACAAAACATGCATCCCATGTTTGTCCACGACTATCAGTCTTACAATGTACACTGTATGCACAAAGTCAGAGATGCAACAAAACAACTAGAGCCTTAAGGTTCAATATGCATTTGGTTTGTACAGTTTGGCTCATTTTTAAAAAAAATCTCACTTATTTGTTCACAGACCCACTCCAGTCACATTAGTGTGGCTCATTGCGAAAGGAAGGGCATCCAGTATAAAGTAGTTACAGTACAAATTCAGTATGCTGCTGTGCGAATATTTGTTCAATGGAAAAAGCAATAGAAACATAATAGCTATTTCAAATGTGTACACATACCACAGTGGGTCATTGGTCATTGATGCAATTAATTGACATGACAAAAAAATGAGGATTTACGTTAACCTGAGCAAAAAGCAATAAGTAATATTTCAAATGCTGTAGTAAATATCAACTTATAGGTTTTCTTTTCCCTGAGCATGGAATGACAAATACATAAAAAGCTTTAATTGAAGAGAACAAATTGTAGCTTATTCAAATCACATACGCATATTGAACCATTAAGGCTGTACAAATGAGTCCACTTTATTATATTAACATAGTTGCATCTCTACACAAAATCATATCAAAACAATAAAATAAAAATCCACAAACTGTACACGTCCTTCACTAGTCACTATTTTTTCAACCACTGGAAAACTTTTCAAGCTACTTTTAATGTATACAGCAAATCTCGTCGTGCTAGTGGGCCATCAAAACAGCCTGAGGTAAGCTTTAGCACATGAGACATGAGCTTCAATTTAAGGGCTAAAAAATACAAAATGATAAAGGACCAGAGATGAATCCATATCAACCATCACAAGACAAAATAAACACTAAAATCTTGTAAACATGTCTATACAAAGTGCCACACTGGATCCCGATAGCCAACTAGATTATCTCAGACTTCATAGACCTACATGTAGTGCAACACAACTTCAACACATGATTACAGTGACAAAAGGCCAAACCCAAAGGCAAGAAAAGGGTGAAATTATTGTTTTTAACAACGCATACTTTATCTATAAGGTTTTACATCGCGTCCACATATTGTTATTGATTTTTGATGGTTATTGGTGGTTTTCAAATTCTTGAACGTGATGATATCATACTCTCAGATGGGGGGCAAGAGCCAGTTTTTCCAGTTGATAAGATTTTACTTTGCCATGAAATATCAAAAAGGTAAATATACAAATGTTTACCCTGATTATTTCCATTACTGACAAGAACTCACTGTATCACAACAAAAATCTGGATTTTCTGTTTCGGTTGTGTTTATAATCACAACATTAGAGAATCTATATAGTTTAAAAGTGAGCTGTAGGGCAGGTCAGAATTCTGTGGCATAATTTACTGTTCAGCTTATGGTCAATATCTCCCTTATAACTGAGCCTAAACCCTGGCACAAAGTTCATTCTCTTCCCTCTCAGCATAAATAAACAAAAGTTAAATTATTTTTACACAATAGCTTTTGAAAGTGGTTATACTATTCAGTCCCAAAGACGTGATGCTATGTGAGTTATACAAGCCCCCGCCCTCCATCTGAAATCATCACATCATCAAATTCTACAAGGTGAGTGCAGCCTATGTGGCTCCAATGTGTAGACAGAGGTGTAAATTCACCAGATTAAAATACACGTTTACAAAAATCTCTCTCCATGTTTTTGGCTCCTCAGTGTTCTCGTTTCTGCTTGCGGCCCTTGTCCACCTCGTCCAGCCCTGATGCCGACCGTTGCATTTCGCGGAGCTGGGAGTGGGTGCGCGGCTGCTGCTTCTTGAGCTTCTCCAGGTGGATGTCGATAGGGTCCAGCTCAGGCTCGGCGGCGGGCACAGGCAGGTACCCTTCGTCCCGGGGCAGGCACATGCACCATCCTGCACCAGCCAGGTCCAGCTCACTGTAGTTAAACTCAGACTTCTTGAGCTTGAAGTCCACCATGTCGGCTGACTGGCTCATGTCCACAAGCAGGTTCCAGAAGACACAGCTTAGGATGATGCCCAGGAGCTGTGGAGAGAAAATGGATGGGCCATATCAGGTTGGACAACTTCATATCTAATTGCAACTTTTCTGACAAGCCTTGAAATTTCAATTAGATTTTCCTAGCTCTTAAGTTTTAAGAGATAGGATTCTGTTCAAAGTTCATATTTCAAACATGTTAAGAAGAATTGACACAAATACTGAAACATGAACTGACAAACTAATACAAGAATCACAGTTCAGAACATGTTTGTACAGATCTAAACTACAGGGTTGGCCATTTTATGCAGAATAAGACAGGATATTTTGTTATTTGTGGAGGAAATTATGGCAAGTCATCCATCAATTTGATGGAGGTTAATCTTGTAGTCCACTTCTGAGTGTTCTTATAAGATTTGTGTTACTTTTTTACAACCAATACAGAATATAGGGTGTATTTTAAACACTTTTAGGAGCCTTGGCATTCATAGATCACTGAAACATTATGATTTTACATACATATGCACATAGAGACTTTACTGCACAGAGGGAAATTTGTTCTTTCTATTTGACCCAATAACAGCTGAAGCAACCAGTCAAGAGCACCGGGCGACCCGAGTGCAGTCACTCAAAACATTGGTTAATAAAAGATAAAAACTAAATAAAAATGTAATTTTGTATCGAATGGATAAAAAGATATAAAAACATTAACTTTTGTGAACTATGTGTGATTAAAAATTCGCGAAAGCTTGAGTCACACATTCGACTAGTTCATATGGTTAAAAATATCCATGACTGTCCTCCATCACACTAACAAGAATTCCACTGACACACGTGTAACAAGCAAGGCAATTAAACCACTGCTGCCAACACCGACATTTTTAGTTACATTTTTCCTCACACATACAATAATGCAGCCATGTTTCTAAGTAACAGCCCATACCTTACCTTTTGATTGTCAGGTGCAAGTAGTAATAGTAATAGTAGTAAAAGCTTATCATCTTTAAGAGTTGTCATTTCGCTGTGCAATTGTGTATCGAGTTTCCTTTTCCTTCTCCCTATATTTGAATATTACGTTATTATTCTTGTCACACTTCATTTATGTCTCACTTACAGCAGGTGAATATGGACCAGTGGATTCACTCTGCCACTGCATCCAACAGATCAGTGTGTGGATACAAAACAACTTTCTCCAGATCAGACAGACCAACAGATCATAGTCTTTGGAGGAGTGTCACTTGTTATCAGATTCGACAAATGTTGAACCTGATTAGTACTAGAGAACTCACTGTATTACGACCTGTAGGGCAGAACAGAATTCTGTGGTGTAATTTATTGTTGCTGTCAGATTGTAAATTTGTTGACCTGATTTATGATTAATATCTCTGTAATAACTGAGCCAAACAACCCTGGCAAAAGTTCATCACATTCTCAGTCAGCATAAAAAAACGTAGAGATTTCTAAAAATCTCTCCTCCTCAGTGTTCTCGTTTCTGCTTGTGGCCCTTGTCCACCTCGTCAATGACATTTGGAAAAAGAAAAAACAAACAAACTAATATGTAAATATGATTTTGTGCTCACTGCAGACTAACTCAGGTGGCAGGGAGGCTAACCCCAAAGTCTGTAATGTTAATTGGATTTATTGAGACAACTACTGGGACCAAACACATTCAGAGGCGAGGGAACAAATATCACAATAAATCTTCTTTAGAAAAGTAATGGCTGTAATTACTTTTCTCTCAATGGTCTGCAGCGCTTTGAGCTACAAACTCATTTAAGTGTCACAAACACAACAAGCCTTCATTTTAGACCAAAAAGTTCAGTGGCACTTAAATGTCATGCTGCTTTAAAGAAAAATTGGCACACAGCGACTAGGAAACAGGTAAATCACTTGCTTCATTTACCACCTTTTTTTCAAGATTCATTTTTTGTCACCTCCACTCCTAAAATAAACACAGTTATCCTTTTTTTTCAAATGGGTATGAATAGTTTCAGAGAAAGCTTTATTTGATCCCCAGTTTGAGATAACTCATTCCCCTTTCTCTTAATTTTTGAGGGTAATCTATATCTGAAAAAAATATTTGTATAATGTGTAAATGGTGCATTTTGGTTACTGTTTGATCCCCCAACTCAAAACACCAGTATAAAAGTGTTCCAGAGACGACAAATATGGAATTAAGCCCTGGTTTTGAATGTATTCAAGAAATTGAAAGAAATGTGCCTCCATAGTGTATTTAAAAAAAAAAAAAAAAAAAAAAAAAAAAAACAGAAATATGAGATTTTTCATGCCACTAATGAAAAAGAAAACATTATTTATAATTTTTTTCCTGTTGTTTTATATTCATTCAGCAGTCTTCAGTGTGCAATTCACAAGGCTTGAAAAGGGTGCAGTTTATGAAGTACCCTAATTTACTCCACAAACTACAAAATATCCTGTTTTACAAAATTAAAAAGGCTAACATCGTAGTTTAAATCTGTACAAACAAGTTCTAAAATGTGATTCTTTTATTAGTCTATCAGTTCATATATCTGCCTTTTTCTCAGTTCTCCTGGACTCGTTTAAAATGTGAACAGAATCTTATTAAAACATAAATCGCAAATCTAATAGCAATCACAATGCTTGTCTGAAAAATCACAAATATCTATTCTTCCCAAACCAATACAATTCATGGAGCTGTGAGAGCCTAAGAGTGCAAAAGTCCTCTGACCTGAGGCAGTCCGATGGCGCAGCACAGGGCGATGGTGATGCCGATGTTGTCGCTCATCCACAGATTGACCGCGTGGATACAGCCGCGCACATGGATCACCTCATGTAGGGTCTCCCTCTGAACACACAGGGAGAAAAAAAGTCTTAAAAATTGGCTGAAAACTGATCAGCCATGCACCCACAGATGATCTTTTGCTTTTATCTTGGGCTCTTTTAGCTACTGCTGTTTTTTTTTACTGGAAATAGTAGTCATAGTACTGGTTTCTTTGTAATGTCTCAGATGTGTTGTCATATCTGTTGTCTATAAGGCCTGTAACAATAATTAACATATCAACTTATCGTTCAATAAATTAAAGTTGGAATAGTATATGTTAGGGCTCAGTGTACAATTTCTTCGCAATAATGAGGAGATTTTTGCCATTTTTATGTAATAAGGTAAGACTTGAATTGTAGAAAGTTGAATAAATAACTTCTGCTATTTATTTGTTACAGCTCATGCCTTTTAATGATACTATATATTTAAAAATAGGTTCACTGGAATAATCTTGCTTTGTGTCAGTGGCGTAAAGTAGTTTCAATATTATAGTTTATCGCAGTTTATTTTCCTGTAGCAATGTATCAAGATACAAAATTTGTTATCGTGACAGGCCTATTGTCTATTAGTTTTAGTAATGCATCTGATGTTGTCTGATGCTTTTACTTGCTCTGATGCTTATAATACATTTTATTTATATAGCGCTTTTCAAGACACTCAAAGACGCTTCACAATTCATAAAAGAATAAAATAGTAGAGACTGTAATGTAATCTGCTAAATTAGTTCCTTATTACAGCAACCAAACCACCCATTACATCCCAACTGTAAGGAAAATTGAGCCTCATATAATAAAAAAGCTGTTTTGTTTCTTAATCAATGCAATATTATGAACTCATTGGCATATTATTCAATAGTCACTGAGTTGGATAATTTCCACAGTCCTGAGTAGAATAGTAATGTCTTGCTCAATGATCCATCCTAGTGCATCTACTAATCCTTTTTATCCACATAATTAATACTTAAATACTTGAAACAACAACAATAATTTACATAATGTTACCCTGTAGAGAAGAATACATTGAAGATTAATACAGAAAAAAGTTGTTTTTCTTTTCCACAGCAGATTTATGCCCATACAAACACATAACATACAAAACAGCATTTCAGATTTTCGTAATTGACGAAAGCAGTAGCTGTATTTCAATTAATATTTCCACAATCATATAATAAAACTAATAATTTGTTGATCTTGGCAGTCAAAACAATCCACTCAGTCCCGTTACCTGCTGATCCAGTGTCCTGTATCCGCAGAGTGTGTTGATGACCTCTCCCACCTGTGAAGACAACACATGTTAAAATCATTGTCACTAAATAAAGACTGAAATACACAGACTGGTCACGGCTCTTAAAGCCAGCCCCAACCTGCTCCTTCTGACCCAGTGGAGCGTGAAGCTAAGTGTGCCCTTGTGACTGCTGTTGTGACAGGTACAGACCGATAACATGTGAAAACCAATCCACCGTCTCCAATCTGAATCTAGCATCAGAGCAGTGTGATATAGGGATCCTGCTCTTCCATAGGTGCTGTATGACAAAGTTTATTAGTGGCTCTATATGGGAATTCTACGGTACTGAGTGCACGTTTGAAGCACATTAGGGATGGGCAATATATTGGTTATGTTAGTTATAAGGAGAGGGGGGGTGGGTTCACAGATCAGTATTAGTCCATTATTGTAAATTTTGTCGATATTTAGCACCTATTTTGTGTGTGTGTAAGCTTTACTATAACTTAACATCAATATGTAGGCCTTGCCATATTTTTTAAATCTTAATGATCTCTATGTGCAAATATCGGATTAGGGTTTGTTTTTGGTTTTTGTTTTATTGTCATTTTTTTTTCAATTTATTTTTAAATAAATAAGTGTTGTATTGTATGGATAATATTTTGAGAAAAGTCTATGAACCCTGAACCACAGTAACTATGTCCATTACCATATCATTTTCAATCCAATCTTGTTGCCAAATCTGCATCAGCAGCACAAATTTTGCCTGGTCCCCTTCTCCATGAAACATGTAAGCCTACAGAATGTTGTCATTTTAAATGCAATTATTTCTAGACATTCCTACTTCTGCTGCTCCCGACCTGATGAGAGAAGTGGGGACAGTACCATGGACTGAGAGGGAGGCTGTCATTTCATTTGGAGCGAGAAAACCACCCAAAGCCTGATAACTCTGTAGCACATCCTCTGTTTGGAGCGCCAGGGGCTGCTTGCACACATTCAATTCGACAGTTAAGGAGTAATCTATGGAGGCTTTACTGGACCGGATTTCACAGGATAACCCAAGGCTTCTGAGCAAATGTTGAGGTTTACTACGGGCAATGGAAAAATGCAGCAGGATCAGTAATTTAACACATTTGATAAGGAATGTGTTGATATAAAATTTTAAAAGGTGCGGTTATTGTGAGAAGAAAGTTTGTTCAAGATTACTGACCAAACAACAGAGAAATCCTTCACTCACTTTTTACATTGTCTGATAGATCACAATTCCTACTGCATGTGAAAAAAAGCACTTTGCGTTTAGGTTTACTATTTTCGAGTATAGATTCAATTTAAACTACTTTTCGTTTCTAAAACTATCACTATTGTTATTTGTTAGTCCTTGAGATTACATTGTGACCAATTATCAATTAACCAAATAGTCTTGTGTTCCCTACATTTGAGACAACAAATTTTATTGTGCAATGTGGAATTTTTATGACAACAATTATGGTAACATCAAAATCATACACTAAGGCATTGCCAAAATTGGTACAATTTATTGACCATCTCTTTACCCCAGACATTTGCATTGGTTTGTTTAAATGAACTAAAGATATTCGTCTATTCTACCCTTCAAATACGATACAATATATTTAAAAAATTATAATATTTAGTTCATATTGATTTTTAGGTTTCTTCTTTAATTTTCTATATATGTGAAAACTTCAATTGTCCATTTTTACAAAAGAGAGAAGCTGCTCGAGGTCACTGACAGTCTGCTCATCCAAATGTCCATGTCCTGTTGTGTCCTGTTATTAATCTGATGCTATTAGCTCTACACAAACTGCTGTCACCAGGCCTGACCTTGTTTTGATGTATGAGACGGAAAAGTGACACAAACAAAGTGGCCATTACATTTACATAGAAAGACTGTTCTCTGAAACGGTCCGACCACTGATGACTGCGGTGTTTTTATGTCCATGTGTCCTTCTGCTGCAGATTACTATAAACTACAGCTAATGTGGATGTTTCAGCAGGGTTCATACCAAGGTCACTCCGTGTCAGGGACAGAGAGAGAGACTAATGCCTACTGTTCACAGCTGCCAATATTTTTGTTTTCCAGTTAAAGTTTCACAATACAATCAGTGTATTTATATTTAAATACGGTTTATACTGAGACAATGGTGGTAAGCGGTACATATTCCAATCATTTTATATAACGTATAAAGTAATAAATGTTGCTTACAACCCTACTGAAAAAAACATTGATTACAGATTAAAGGCACTGTACCAGATTTTTACAGTCTTAGTACCAACAGTTTGCCAATGACAACTAGCAAGCTAATCTCTTACTTTCTGATTATCGGAGACACAAACTGTTTATATTTAGATGGAGACAGTTCATAGTGTTTTTCAGCATGTTGTTTAGATTGTGGTGGCCACTATAATCTAACCACACCAATGGGAAACAATGATAAGACAAATGCCAAATCAGATTTAAAATATTAAGCTAAAAGAGAACCAGAATAAAGGAATACAGAAAAATCTTCTGTTTTAGACACGTTTCCATTCAAAATTTTGATCTCTGTCTGTTTGATATCTATGACAATACATAATATAATATATACATAAATTAATCAAAGTTAACCTTATTTGATGATACAGCAAAGAAACCAAATGAATTATCTCAAAATGAAGTAATAGAGAAATATAATGTCTACAACCAGAACATCATTACAATATTCAGCATAGTATAGATTTTATTTTTCAGTGTTAACTTGAGTAAATGTGGGTAAGCTTTTGGAAATCACTTGTGAAAAAAAGAGAGACATCAGAACTCACTTTCCGTCTGACGCAGCATGTATAAGGAACCCCACAGGCCAATGGGCCGGTGCCATTACAGAAGTGGTACTGATTCACTCCCCAGTCTTTGTACTCATCGCCCCCACAACAGGAAAACTGCAAGACAAATTGGACACACAAGGTTAGAACTGTGCCTTCAACAGTAATAATATCACAGACTTCAGTACAACTAATTGAATAGGACATACTGTATGTTGCTCATCACAAAAACAGCACAGCATAATATTTTAGTCCCATTTACAATCTGCTTTTCTGGTACAGGGCCTGTCATCTTTTTCTTTCCATAGAGATGTTATTGCTTTGCAGAGCATGTTCCACAGTATAACATTAAACTCTTCTGTTGTCATGGAGACAAGCAAGAGACAACACCAGACCAAGTTAGAGGTCAGCTCTTTGCTCACATTAAGAATTGAATGATTTTTAAGATATTTTAGTGGAGGGTACGTTACCCGTTGTGTGATGTGTTTTTAATGCTCAAAATTACCTTGAGAAACACTGCATTGTTACTGTAAGCAAAGTCATAAAGTCCATAAAGATTTACATGTTTAATGCTATACTGTGGAACATTCCAAGCAAAGCAATAGTATCTCCAGGAAAACAAGCTAGTAGCAGACCCTCCACCAGAAAAACACCATCTGACCAAGTAAATAAAAATGTCCAAGAAGTAATAGTGCCATAAAGAAACATCTTCTTCCTTAAATAGATATTACATTTAAGTTATATTCTATCACACAAAGACTGAATGGATACAAGTAGGAGGCAAGGCCAAGATTCACTTACATCAAATAAGTCTAGAAACATAATTCAGATATTGCACAAGACCTCTATCTCTTTTCAAATGACCTCTGCTAGCTCCAGACATGATGTTACTGTAGCGATAAACCACTTTTATGGCACCTCTGGCTTCAATGTGATAATGAAGAAATGTCAAAAGTATAAATGGTGTAGTTATAAGACAAGATAAACTTCTGGCCCTGTGTATTCAAAATAATGACATCTGATAATATACTGCTGAGAAATGCCAAGGAAGAGACAGTTCACATTGATTTCTGGACAAAAGGTAAGGTAGGTTGTTTCTTAAGGGACTATATGACAAAACTCCAAATTAGAAGAACTGCTAGACCTCTTTTCTCGGTCATAGCTTGAGTCAATATCTGAAATTGTCAGATGAAAAGTTTAAAAAGCAACAGTTGTTCAAATTACCACTTTTGCTCAAAGTTTAATAACTTGAACTAGTCTGTGGACATAACAGTTTATTGACAAAACACGTTTTCTCATTTGAGCAATTAATTGCACTGGCGATAGTGCAGAAGCGTTGTCTGTTGGATCCCCACACAGCTTATGACACCTGTGTGTCCTTGGGCAAGACAATTTACCATTGTTAACTATAAATATGCAATTTTGAATGAAATGATTTAAAATCCATATAAACTTTAGTGAAAAACAACTTTGTAAATCCAAGAAGCATACCTTTCTTCTCCCTACCTCTCACTAACACATTCATCAGAAAAATTAGTGTTGGGTGAAATGTTGTGTGCAGGATTTTTCTTGATTTCTTTCATACAACCAAAGATTACCACTGCATTCATATGTACTATTCACAATTACAAAACAGTTTACATTGTGTTAAAGGTTTCACCATTTGTGTTCTAGTTCTGAAGTCAATCAGAAAGCATAATGAGCTTCTCCCTTGGGTTGCCAGATCCTGTGATTAAAACCAGGTGCAATTAACACAAAATGAATCTGCCCTCACTATATGACAACTATTAGCATGTTCAGTTCATGATCAATGACTGTATTGCCAAATACAGCAGTGTTATCAAAATACTTAAATTTCAAAGTTGATTTTCATACAAAGATTTAAATACCATGACGATAACAAATTATAGGTACCTTCTTTAATATCACCATGTGGTCTTATCTGATATACAGCTAAATTATTATCAAACAATTCAGCAAAGGTCCAGCCCTTTTATGTGATTTTTTTATGTGTCGATACTTGTTCAAATGAGCAATTAGTATATAATATCTGATACACACCTCAATTACATCTAGCCTCAATTCAACTTACCTTTTGCTGCACATAATCCAGGATGTTTTTGAAGTCCAGGTCGTCGTAGTAGTGTTTAATGCCCTCTCGTATACTGCTTTGAAACAAGGCAGACGTCTGAAATAGAGACAGCAAACAGATGACTTTGTTGTTTTGGTTCCTGAGGATGTGGGTAATTTCAGAATAATTGCGAACGTCTCGTACCTTTTTCTCGAAGATGAGAGCTGTGGTGAGAGCGACAGCCTGGAGGAGCAGCAGCACGCAAAGAACACAGAGAAACTGCAAAAAAAGTAAAAATACATTTGTTCAGCTAAGTAGGGTGAATAGAAGGTTTGTGTATAAAAAAAAAACTACACAGAAAGAATGATATGTATTCATTGTGACATTGGTCAAAATATGCATCTTTAGTCATGACATAAGATACTTTACATTATATTTGTTTTGTTTATTTTATTCATAGGTGGTCCTATCCCAAAAAAATATGGTCTGGGTGTGGTGGACATCCTGAAAAAACACCCTAAAGAGGCCAAACCTCCTTGTCAAAGCCTGATCTAGTCAAATCTCAGAAGCTAAGCAAGGCCGGGTCTGGTTAGAACTTGGATGGAAGATCACTGGGAACACCAGGTGCCACAGTGGGGCAGCAGTGGCAAAAACTGTCTTTGTGTACTTAGGCAAGGCACTTCACCCACTTTGCCTAGAATGAAAGTGGTGTGTGCGTGTTGGTGGTGATCGGAGGGACAGATAGTGCAGACTTTGCTTCTGTCAGACTGTCCCAGGGCGGCTGTGGCTAGAATAATAGCTTAGCATCATCATCAGTATGGAGTAAATGAATAATGCACAAAATAGTAAAATTACTTTGAGTGTCTGGAAAGCACTATGTGTAGATATGCATTATTATTATTATTAGAAAAGAACAAAAAACAAATAAATATTGTCCTGACTTGACCTAAATTTTTTGTATGTTTCCAATATCTAATATGCACAATTTTTCAAAGCATTTTCTTTTGAGGAAGTTTGTCATTACCATTCACTAATTCTGAATATGTTTTTGGGATAATCCTCCCACACAGTCACTCCTCCTTTGACTTCAATATAAGAATCTTTTCTTAGTGAAACTAATTATGAAGCAACAGCTGTGATTTCACCTGTGAGGACAAAACAATTCAAATAGTTCAACATCTGCTGTCTGTCAAAATAATAACAGCAGATTTATACATTGCTTCTTCAGGTCCCCAGATGTTTACCTACTTACCCTAGGAAAAATGTCCAGAACCAAAAAGGGGCCTACTAATCACAATTCACCTCTGAATGCATTAGAAAATTATCAGTAATAAGCCACAAAAAACACAAGTATCCTTTAGTTCAGTATAACTAACTTGAAGAGACTGGAACTGAAAATATTATGTTTAGCATGCATGAATTAAAAAGTGCTTCAGGGTAATAAGTTATGGGACTTGGTAATTGAAAATGTTTTGAGTGCAAACAATTATTGAGACATTTATTCTAGTACCATCATCACATTTTATCACAATTTATCACTGCGCTAAATAAACATTTACATATTTAGTTGAAGTGTCTTAATACCAATTTACCAAGCCTCTTTTCCCCCTCACCACCCTTATTTACCATGTGCAGCAGGGTCTTGTTGTCCCGCAGCGATCCCACCATACCCACCACAGACACGGTGAACATGACCAGCCCCAGGAGAATGAGCACCACAGCAGGGGCCAGGAAGCCCCTCCAGGGTCCGGTTCTTCTGCCTTTCCACCTCGGCGTATACCCCCACGCACAGCACACACAAGCCCATCAGCTGCAATGCAAACACCCTGAGTCAGTACCTTTGATAGTGTGGAGAAACCGGTTAGTGAGCATGAGATCCATTTTCTGTAACTTCTGATGTGTGTTTTAAAAAGAATACAAGGCCCACAGCGATATCAATAGGAGTCAAGAGGTTAGTGCGTGTACAGCAGGTTTTTGAAAGTGAGTAAATGTGCAGTTTAGAGGGACTTTGATCATTTTTGAGAAAGAAAAAAAAAGGAATAACCCTCATCCCACACACTTCAAGCCCTTAAAGTGGTTGTACCTATTTTTTCACATACTAAAGTAAAATTTGTTTTGCACCAGTACCAATATTATAATAGCACCTCTCTAAGGTTAAAATGAGACCGCTGTCTGCATTTAATTATAAAGCTTTTGTTTCATCTGCAAATTAGGAAGTGATGCTGGTGAAGCAATGCTGGTTCTAATTGGTAGCATTACCGTGACTGCAAAAATCTACTCTCTGAAAGTCTCTGAAAGTCTCTGAAAGTATCTGAAAGTTGTGAAAAGCGCTTGTAAACTCATAGTGGTGAATATAATTGAATGCCCGGAATGTGTTAGGAAAGTGAGGAATTATGTGTTTGGACTGCTGCAAACAATTAAGCTAGTTCTGTCTTCACATTTTTAAGACAGTACAAATCTGGTACAGCAACTTTAAGATATAGATTATGAATAATAACAGAAACATCATTGGTGAGTTTAGCGCAAGGAACAAAATTACACATTTTAATATGTTGTTTTTAGAGAATATAGCATTTCCAAAACAATGAAAGGTAACATGGTGACTGAACTATGCTTGCATTAACAATAATGCCACAATATTGAACAATTACTGACCAGTCTCAAATCTACCGTTTTTAGGCAAAGTCCTCGAAAAAGTTGTTTACCAACAGCTTATTAACTTCCTCTCGTTCGATATTTTTCAGTCAATTTTAGACCCCACCACAGCACTGAGACTGCTCTTAACAAGATGATAAATGACATCCGCCTGAACACTGATACAGGCAAAGTCTCAGTCTTGATCCTGTTAGATCTGAGTGCTGCCTTTGACACTGTGGATCATGGGATCCTCTTACAGAGACTAGAGGACTGGGTCGGCATCTCTGGTACGGCACTAAACTGGTTCAAGTCCTATCTAGAAAAATGGGGAGTTCTTTGTTGAAATTGGAAAATGTGTCTCAGATAAAATGTCTCTGAGCTGTAGGGTGCCCCAGGCATCAATTCTGGGACCCCTGTTGTTCAATCTGTACATACTGCCATTAGGCCAGTTAATACACAGCAGCAATGCCACAACTATGCTGATGACACTCAGATCTATGTCTCACTGGCAGCAGGTGAATATGGACCAGTGGATTCACTCTGCCACTGCATCCAACAGATCAGTGTGTGGATGCAAAACAACTTTTTTTCAGCTAAACTCAGACAAAACTGAAGTCATACTCTTTAGTCCATGGAAACATAGAGAAAGTGTCCGCAGTCACCTCCAGTCTCTCTCTCCAAAACCTTCAAATCAGGCTAGAAATGTAGGGGTAGTAATGGACTCAGACTTGAATTTTAACAGCCATATCAAATCAATAACATCTGCAGCTTTTTACCATCTAAAAAACATTGCAAAAATCAAAGGTATACTGTCAAAGCCATACTTAGAGCGACTTATCCATGCATTTGTCTTCAGTAGGTTAGACTACTGTAACAGCCTGCTCACTGGCCTCTCCAAACGGGCCTTAAGACAGCTGCGGTACATCCAAAACGCTGCTGCTCGGGTCTTGTCAAGAACCAGGAAGTATGAGCACATAAGTCCTGTGCTCAGGTCTCTGCACTGGCTCCTGTGGCTCAGAAAATAGACTTTAAAGCAGCTCTGCCTGTGAACAAGTCTCTTCATGGCCTAGGTCCAAAGTACATCTCTGACATGTTGGTGCCATATGAACCATCTCACACTCTGAGGACTTCAGGGACCGGCCTCCTGCTGGTGCCCAGAGTCAGGACTAAACGTGGGGAATCAGCGTTTCAGTTTTATGCAGCTAAAACCTGGAACAGTCTTTCTGAAGATGTGAGACAGGCCTCTACTTTGACAATGTTTAAATCCAGGCTCAAAATAGTTCTGTTTACCCACCCCCCTCATCTTCAAAATCTTCAAAATTGAAACGATTAACTCTGTTCTACGACTGGTTTTCTAAAATTACTTTTCAAACACAAGAACATGAGTAATGCATATTCAGATCATAGCCCACAGACCTCCTGCAGCACAGAGTCCTCACGGAGCCCGCTGTGCTGTTTTGGGGGTTAGGATTTTGGATTAAATTGGAGTTGGTGTAGTATGACCGCATCATTACGGGGCTAAGTGAAGCTGGGTGGGTTTCAGAGCCGGTGGACAGGACATTAAATCACCACGCCTCGCCAAGAATCACTATCTTTAATTAGTTTGACCCTCCATTCAGGCTAAATAAATCCTGCAATACCAAAGGGGTAATGCGTCTAAAGTGGGACCAAGCGGACTTTCCAACTTTAAAATTAGTCTGGAGGGGAAATAGAAGTTGAACATGGCAATCGGCCTTGACTATATCAACGGCATGAAATATTTTGAGGTATTATCATTTATCATATGTACTGTCATGAACTGTTTCTTGCTTTTTCTTGTAGTATGTTCACATTTGAGCTGAGGTAGAGTAGTGACATTGCTTTTTACTGTACCTTGTTTTCATGGGACTATTATTTATTATTAAGTTCATGTTTACTGATGTGCAATATAAGTTAATTGTGAAAATAATTTACAGGTCTTGAACAGTATAAAGGGCATAACATTGTATTCAATATTATAGTAGTAATTATTGTTTTCTGCTGTACTATATCACACAGACCAGTTATTGTGAGTTTCTGTTTAGTTATTTCAGTCTGTAAAAGAAGTTGAGTTCATCACTGTTTTAATGCATATGGCTGGACTGGGCTTACATTTGTACTATTGATTGTCAATAGAGAAACTGAGGCAATTTGCATTAAGAGAAGGGCCCGATATCTACAGTGTACCTCAGCCACAGATAATGCCCTCCATAAAGCACTATACATTTGGCTCCAGTCCCAATAGCACTCAGCCTTTACTGATGTAGCACAAATTATACTGGACTAGTACCTGTCATTATCTGCAACCAGTTATATTTAGGTCAGTGGATAAGGGACTAAAAAGCTTCTGCTAGTTAACTGTTTAAAGACAAATAGACATAGACTACCTCGACAACTGAGGGATTACACAGATATAAGGCCACGTGGGAATATAAAAGATAAAAGTACTGGTACTATGATTTTATGTTGAAAATGGCATTCAATTCGAGTGTTTTGGGTTGTTTGTTTTTTAAAAATTATTATTATTATTGTTGTGGTATCAGAATCGGTATTGAGTATCGAGTCTATTTCTGAAATTGAAATAGAGTTTGAAATTTTTGTATATCAACACTAGAATGAATTATGTCTAAACCTACTGAAAACTACAATTGATAAAAGCTGCATTAACCTAAATAGTATTATAATAACTAAATTATCTAAGCATTTTTACTTTTTGAATACATTTTTGATAAATGTTTCTGAAAACCATCATCACACACAACATGATTTCACACTTAAGCATTTTGAATTAATAGTGTACAAAACATTGTTGCTGGTTCAAATATGCTTAAATTAAGCTAGTATTCCATTAGACCAGGACACCCGCACTTAACAGCACTATACTGCATTCAAATTGAAACAGATCAATATAAGAGAAAGAAGTATTCAAGCTATCTGAAATATAAAGATCAAAGCATACCCTAAATAGTCCTACTTACTTTTATACAATGTAGTGTGTGGGTATGCAAAAAGAAATCCCAGCTCCAACAAGCAGCACTGACAAAAAGATGATTAGTTGACAAAGATAGCTTTAATTAAGTCTGGGTCTGTGCCTCCAGGCCATCATTGTAATGTGTAAAACTGAACAAGAGACACTGGTGCAGAGAAAGTCAGCGAGAGAGGGGCGAGGAGCGTGTAGGCGGGTATATAGGGACCTAAATTTGTATTTTCATAATACATTATAAGACCCAGACTTCCCTCAAGTGTCTGGGATGAGGGAAGTCTGGGTCTGGGAGTCCCTGCTTAGACTGCTGCCCCCGCAACCCGGCCCTGGATAAGCGGAAGAAAATTGATGGATGGAGGGCATTATAAGGGGACCTTCCACTTTTATGGGGACAAAATCAGGCCCCTATTCCTTTATTATCCAATCAATAACTGGCAAAAGCCTGTTTTTCCTGTTTTTCTTATTGATTACATTGTACTGTGCCATGAAATATCTAATAGGTAAATACAATGAACACAAATGTTTAATCTGATGGTTCCTATCAGTGACTAGAACTCTTAACTTCTTGTATTACAACAAAAATCTGTGTTTTAACAATATTCATTTTAGCTGCCTGTCCCCCATCTGTATTAAATATTCTTATTCTATAGAATGTTGTGATCATCTGAAACACAGCAAAGTGTTAAAATAGGTTAATGTTGATGTTAGATTAAGCAAGTAATAACTATGGCTAAGATTAGGATGGATCTCCAGGATACTGTAGGTCAAGGTAATATCCCGCAAAAACATAGCTTCAGGGACTGTGGCTCTAATGTACTACAAATACCCGTGCTTGAGTCATCTCTGTAATGTGTTGTTTGGGATGTTGCTGATGGGGACAGGGGAATATTTCCTGCAGATTAAAGGCATGTCTGGAACTGGATGAAATTAGGTCTAAATATGCCATTTACTTTGTTTCTGCGGCTTTTCTGCATGGGTTTGTACACACATCAGCAGCAATGAAAACTAAGATATTGAATAAAGTTATGCTTTTTTTTTTTTCAACTGGATGAATTTTTGGTGATAAAACAACTGAATTCATCTGTATTATATTATGAGCTAGAGGTGAAAAATTTATTGATTAATCTCAACTAATTGAATCGCCAAAAATAAAGTGGATAATGCATTGCTAGTCTAGCTAATAGAGATCAACAGAGATCAACCAATACACACTATTTTTTGGGCTGTTTTGGATTATTTTATGTAATTTAATAGGTGTAGTCAGGCTTGGGCATTGCTTTGCACTAAAGTGTTCAAAAAGTATTTTCAAAAGCTTTAGGCATCATGTCGTCATGTCTGCCAAAAGAAAATGTCAACCTCTGCTGGATATTTCAGTCTATCTCTACTTGAACATTTGAGGCTTTAGACATGATGTTATTTGTTAGGACTCATGACCCTTTGTCTTCAGATGAAGCTATAACATTAAACAAGAGTTATGTAGTTATTATACTGTAAGTCTGAAGAAACGAGGGCTTATTTTAAGACAGCTGGTAGTATAACAGGTGGATCAAGGTATCCATAACAAAAGGTCATATGGGTTTAGAAATAACAAGAATACAATAGGCTACCATTGGGTATTAGGGTGTATACTTCTAAAGATATTTGTCTTATACAGAAACATCTTTTTCTAATTTTAAAGGTTTTGCAACTTAACATAAGGTTATGCATCCAGTGCCATTTTTATGTTTAACGAACATCAATAACAGACTACTATTAATTGTTTATTTAATCATGATGTCAAACCTGTTGGATTGTAATGAGTCATTCCACATTTTCGTTGCTGATTTTTTACAACATCAACTAGAATACTACAGCTAAAATTACATCATACTACTACTATTACTCTCTGGTTCATCAGCTGATAAAGGACAAGAATGGTAAATAGAAAAAAAGTGTCTATAAAACGCACAATGAAAATGGTTTACTGACCTACAAATGCGCCTCTTATTTATGTCGGCCCACAGACAAGCCACACCACTACGCCTTTAAATGGCTCCAACGCCCTGCGCCACCGCTGTTTGTCAAAGAGCGGCTTATTGTCATCCTCGGACAATAAATGCAGCTAATAAAGACACAATGTCCAGTTTAAATGACAGATTACCTTTAACCTACTATGATTTGAGCATTTAGCTGCTAGCAAGTACGCGATAACCGTCACGTTAGCTCTCCATCCACTGCTAGCATCGCATCTGCCTTCATTGTAAAGAAAATCACAGCATCCTACAATGATTTACCACTAAAATCATTATACTTGTATCTAAACGTTAATAGTTAAACCCAAATGTGTGTTATATGGTGTGATTGGTTCAAAGGTTCACGGAATTTCAATAAAACTATGGGTATTCCCCGTACTATCAAACGTAATGGTGTTAACGTCAAAAAAGCATCTGCAAAATGTGGACTAGGGTTTTTTGACTTTTATAGCAGAATACATAACCAAATCACGAGTCATCATAACCCGAATTCACAAGTAATGTTGATATATTTTAACTGGTGTATAAGCATCTTAAAGGGTGTACGTGTATGAAAACAACAGCTGATTTGTTGGATTTTTAATATAGCTAATGAATGGTGTTTGGCTGCCTCTCGCTTGAAGCTAATAGTGGGTGACTCAGATTGGGTCTCATCACTCTGATCCAAAAAAACTTAACTATTTCTGTACGTTATCTATTGAGATTTGTCCAAAACTTACCGAAAACAGCATGGAGTACACGTTTAGGGTGAATTTGATGAAGTAGTAGAAGCGATTGCTTTTTCTCATCTCTGAGTAGGGCGGCATGGTGCGCACGGGTAAGCTAGCTCTCCTTCGATCACCTCAGGGAACCTCCAAAATGATACAACGTGACTAAAACGTGATATTATGAATGAAACACAAGCTAACTGTATTTAAAAACCATCGCAGCTTTCGTTTTTCGCTGCTTGATGTTGTTGTAGCGAAGACAAAACCACTTCCGTGCGTCCGCCGGTGCACGCTTTGTTTTGACTACATCCTTAAAGGGACAGGACACACATACTACACTCCTATTACACTTGCATAAACACCTAGTTACTTAAAGCAATTTATTAACACAGCTGTAAAAATGCATTAGTTCAATCCAATAATAGTCTAATACCATTATATTATCATTCATAAATTGCATATACATGAGTTATTACCTAAAATGAATTGCCTTATACAATGTTTCTCTATCTGTGGTACATGTTTTTGTCCTATGGGTTCATCATTATCCATAACTATCTTATTATTAGTTTAGTCTCATTGTAAACCTGATAAAATCTAATTTAAGCCCATTAGCCCTAATACTGTACAATAGGTACTCGGAAAGCTAAAACTATTTTTTGTGTATTTGATGTAAAAGGTTTGAGAACCATAGGCCTAGTTTACCATTAGAGCAACATCAAATAGTCTACGTGTGCTTGTGTTGTAGACTGTCCACCAATTAATATACATACACAATTTTGTTCCATACAATTAACAATAGCCTCAGGTAGTATAAAACCCATTATTTTCTGCAGCCTATTACAATGATAAGTGGATGGGCATGTATCATTCACTAAAAGCCTACATTTGTCAACATAGTAGTACTTTTGTACAAACATTTCTCCTGTATGTTGTTATAACCAGAGGAGTAGGCCTGTCATTTTTGAAGCTAACCTAACTGTAATCCTTAGCTGTTTAAGTCACTGTTGGCATGTTACCGAAGTCTTCTTCCTAAGTGACAGAGTATCCAAATAATCTACTTCCAACCCCATGTGTCACCAGTGACCTAATCCATGCGGTTGCTCCTAGTTGCGTCACCTGTTGCTGGCTGCTGTTGGATATATGTGGCATGCTGTTGACATACTCTCAATTATAAATAGGTTTAGACACTAGCAAATCCTACCACACATGACATCACCAGGACAAGGCCTCTACAGAAACAAACAGCATTTCTTTATTTAGAATTCAGTGTTACAGTGTTTGACTCAGAATGTGTATGTCCTAAAAATAATAATAATATATATAATAAGATATACAAACTAATCATACTTTTTGAAATAATATTTTTCATTTGGCATAAACTGTAACCTATTTTACATTTAATATAAGCTATAATAATGTATTTACTTATTAATTACATCTTCGCTTCTTTGGGCGCATAAGTGTCTCACAGATCATTTCATTATTGCCCAAAATGTCACCTTCACTGTCAAGATTTTCACTTCTTGACATTAGAAGATTGCCTTTGAAAGAGGAATAAGCTGGATGTGTTATGAACCCAGAGGCCTGGACTTATTTTGGTTGCATGTTCTTTTTTTAATCTTATTTATTACCAGTAAAATCCCAAAGAAAACATTACAGATGTGTTAAGTGCCCCCACCTCAATATAGGGTTATTTTTGGTAGTATTGACATTTTCCATATGACAAGTTGCGTTGCATCATGAAGTAATTTATAGAGTAAGATGACAATGAGCTTTCTCATCAAAAAGGCCGACCCTCAGGAGCTGAATAAAAGTGGTGAAGTCATTCTCATCAATATGACATACATTTTTTTGCTCTTCAGTCTTTTTATCCAAAGCTACTTCTTCCATCACTGGTCAGTTGGCCGCAGAAACACAAGCAGACAAGTCATTCAGATCAGTAAAAGATGCAATCAAACAATTATACTTACACTACACTATTATTTAGAACTTAATATGTTCATTTTGACCCTTGTACAGGCTGCTCCTACTCTATAAAGACTGCAAATAGGCCACCAGTGTCCAGCCATCTCAGTCCTATTATGTTTTCATAGGACTCAGGTATGGTTTAGATCATTTGTCCTGTTATAGATGGTTCCAGACACTTTAGATCTAGTTTAGATCCCGTTTGATTTCCTGAGGAGCTACTTGTGAGAAGCAATGAAAGCAGAAGTAATATTTAGAGAGTGTTCCATCCCTCTGCTGAAGATGGGGGCAGTTTGCATGAAATGAAATGAAATGAATTGAGTTTGAATTTAAAACAGCAGCATGTTGATGTGCTTAGTCAAGTATGTCCACTGCACAAGCGCTTCTGCAGCCTGGCAATAGATATTCAGAAATGTGCACCGCTACAGTATCCAAATATTTACATTTGATGGTTTGACAATGAACTAGTGCCAACCAGCTAGACCTACGTTTTATTTTTTTTAATGCAAATTCACTGTATGTTTGCATGTTATTTTTAACATTATAGGGCAGATTCATTTAATGCCACAGTATGTAACTTTTAGCCCAAAATGAAGTAAAAGAAAAGCGTGTTTTTGTTTTTTGTTTTTTTCATTTCATTTCATTTTTCAATGTTAATTTTTGCTCTAATCTTCCACAATATGCTGTAAACTCACCTTTCTCGTTCCAAAGTATGGTTTAAAATGTCTATCTCCATGGAATCCTGCAGGTGATGTGCGAAATCCAGAAAGTTATGTATGTACTTTTAAATCTAGCCTGCTACCAGTGTGATTTAGCTGCAATGGGAAGAGCAGAGGTAAACCTTGAAGCATCACTACACACTGCGGCAAATCCAAATTAAATAAAAGGGAAAGTAAACTATACGACCATTGGATTTGTGGGTGTTATAAAACAATGCAGGAGCATCATCCTGTTTTATTTCTCTGTGGTAATGTGGGAGCTTTTTAATTGTAAAATGAAACAGTTTGGGGTTTCCTTAGAGATCCAACATAATTCATGAGCACTGTTGTCTTCTGATCTGCATTTAGCTTGTATATCTCTATATGCATGTGTTTTATCCCATGTATCCCTCTTTGTATGTAAAACAACAAGAAACTTGACGTACACTGAAGTTATAATAACATGTAACAGTAATGTGGGGGTCAGGTGGGGGCAACAATTAATTATCATAAGCAAGAACAAATTCATACTGTTTAAGGCCATTTACCAAATAAGAGGAAATTCAGTAAGTGCAAAAGTTAGCTTCTTTGGTCATTGTCAGTCATGTAGCTTTGCGGAGGGTTCATTACCTGCTTGTCTCCATGGAGATGTCATTGTTTTACTTGGTTTGTTTCACAGTATGGCATTACACTTATCTATCAACACGGTGACAAGCTCGTAACAGCAAAAGACCAAGTGCCGGGTCAAATTTGCAATAAAACACCCAGTTGATCATGTGTAAGTTAGATCAGTTTAATGTGTAGATCAGACTAAGCAAAAATGCATGTACTGTCAAACACACAGACTAAGCGTCCACCAGAAACCTTTTAATAACTACTTTAAAAAATTGCAAATTGTTCGACAGTTTAGCACCTGTTCAATCAGAAAACTTTTATAAACTCTTTCAGTATTCAAAACATTCCACGCACAAGACGTGTGTGTGTGTCATTAAAGTAAAAGTTACTGTTTTGCAAAAATAAAACACTATATTTAAATTGTCAGCACTGCTCGACATTTGTTCGGGGTACAATGATTTTTTTCACTTTCATGAAATTACAATTCTAAATAGGTTGACCACAGAATAATTAGTTGAACCTGTTCTGACCGAGAGAAATGTAATCTAAATAACTGTATCACAAAAGAGTGTATTAGGCTTGTCTTTGATTCGAGAAGGTCATTCAGGTGTAATAGAGTTGAAAACTTAGCAGCTTGGTGGAAAATGCTTAAATTGCTTTGATATTTCTATTATCTTGATCTTGGTGCAATTTTATTTTCATAAGAGCCCCATGCTCTTTGGAAACCACCACCATCTACTAAACTTTTCAATATATTACTAAAGGAGCTGTAGTGATGGTGAAAACAACTGCAAATTCACATTTGCGGATTTTACAATCTGGAAAATCCTGTGTGGATTCTGTCTCTGACTTTGGGCAAGGTCAAGCAAATACCTAAGTCAGAGAGAACTGTGTTATAAAACAAATGCTTTGTTTATATAGGGGCCTGATTATAGTGTGATTTTTATTTTCTTAGTGGAATGGTAAGAAAGGGATTTTATGGGATGAAAACTGTAATGAAACTCTTATGTTGACACCCTATTTTGGCCTATTTGGACCGTTGGGGTATAAAATAGACAATGGGGGGTAACACTGCATAAAGCCATTGTCTTTTTTACAATCACCTGCTGTACTTGTGCATCTTGGTCGTGCATCTTGCCTGATCTTCAAACTAGAGGTAAAAAAAAATATTAAACAAAATCTCCAAACTCAGGGGAAAAGGGGAAAATCCCTCACTGTCCCTCCACATGTGTCAAAGTCAGACCACATTTAAACTGTGTTTTCAAATGAAAATACTTTCCAAATGTAATACTCTGAAGATGAATGGACTGAATCTCAGACCAAAGTGACAAATGCTCCTGTAATGGTTTTGTTAGAACGTGAAATGGATTTTTAATGGGGTTTACACTTTGGAGAGACCAGGGCAGTACTGCGAACACGATGAAGACTTGTACAGAAACAAAAAAGATATTGGAAATCTTACTATATTATAAGTTTATTTTACAAGAGGAGACTTAGAGAATCAGGTGGAAATGAGACACGTATAATTATTGATTGGATATATGTATGATAGGTTTGAATGGAAAAATATGTCGCCTCATATAAAGAAGAGGAGTAGAATGCAGAGGCTGGGGTGGCTGGTGGTTCTGCTGGAGTGGTGGAGAGATTTTCATAAGGGTTGCTATGATAACACATCAGGAGATTGAGAGTTTAATTGACATGTGTCATATCCACGTGTTCCTGCCTTGTTTGTCTGCCTCCTGTGTTTTTCCTTCCCCCTCCCTCACCTGCCTGACTGCGGAGCTGGGCGGAGTTCCTGGCTCCTCCCGCGCGCACCTGTTCTCCATCAGTGCAATCTACACCACCTGTGGGAGGATAAGAGGAGCCAGGACCAGACACTCGGTGACAGATCGTCCACGTGTCCAAGTGATAATCTTGATGTTCCTAGTTCAGTATTTTGCTCTCAGTTTTTTGCCTCACTTTAGGTATTTTCCTGCTCCTCTCCAGATCCTACGTCCTGGTCCGTCCCAGCTCCGTCCCAGCTCTGTCATTCCTGATCCAGCTCTGTTCCTGCTTCCCGGTTCCTGTATGGTCAGTCTCGTACCTCAGCTCTGCCTTGCACCCTGTTCTCTGCTCTGCTCGTCCTGCTCCCGTTCCTGCACTCCTCATCTCCTGACTCTGGCTCCTTCTTCGTCCCGGCTCCGGACCCGCTCGCACCGCCGTGCACTTCGTTCCTCGTTGAATCAGTCTACTTTATTTTGTGATATTGACACTTGTTGTAAATAAACACTGTTAAAACCCGAGTCCTGCACATCTTGGTCCAACCCGCCCTGCATTACGACAACATGGTTTGATTTTGAAACTTTTCTTTTTCTTTTTTTTTTTCAAGGAACAACTCAATATTACCTTTATCTCTCCTCCTCTCAAACGCCTGCCCCTGACTGCTTTACATCATGCAAACTATGGATTCAGTGTGGAGCAGAAATAGGAGTTGAGCTATTGCCATCTGGTGGCATTTTTATTGGCTTAGTCTCTTCTCTCTAGGTAAATTATTTTAATTAAAGAAAATACCAAGGCAATGGTCCAGAAGGTATTATATAAAATAGGCTCTTTAAGTTTACTAGAATTTATTTTGATAATAAAATATCAAAAGATATAGTACTGCGTTTTGAACTGGTCATTGCTATAACAACGGTCCTGTTTTTTCATCATTTCACAGGACTACTCACTGCTTGAATCCATAATATTTTGATTGATTTGACTATCTATGGATTTCAATAGTCAAATCAACCAAAATATTATGGATTCAAGTAAGGAATCTTTCAGAGCAGCACAAGAAATGCAATCAGAAATATGAGACAATGCATAAAAAAAAACATATTTTTTACAGCAAAGAGGAGCTCTAAATTATCAACCAGTGCTGTAACTATTTTGTCTTGAAAATGTAAAATTGCTTCCTTATGAATATTATAAGGTTTACACAACGTGATAATGCATGTACAGAAACCATGCACAACATGGGCATCTGAATAAATAAGTATTACTTCATCATATTCTCTTTTGTGCAAAGAATCTTTTGCTTGAATACAATTTTGTAAATGTGATACATTAAAGTATATCAAATAAATCATCATCAAGAATTCAGTATTATAGCATAATTATGATTCAGAATAGGCAGTTTATTGTTGCTGTTAGATGCATTTACCTGAGTGCTTTCCAGGGCGAGACAGTGAAATATGGTGCGCTGTTGCATGGCCTTCCACATTATTGAGAGTGACCCGTAATTTCATGGCAGTAGTTTTTCAGTGAAATGAGAATAATGTGTTTGAGGGCTACGCAAGACAAAAATATAGTGACACCCGAAGCGTTATATTTTCACAAAAGACTTTTAATGTTGTCTATGTCTCTAGTGCACCAGCGGGCTCGGCAGCAGGATTATACAACCATTTGCTAAGACGCGTAGGCTACAGTGGGAGAGGCAATTGAGTGAAGTGTAATTATGGATAGTTTTCTGTAAAGGTATCGGTAAAGATGTTCTGTTCCCTTTCTACAATTTGAAATAGTTTGTTGGTTATTAGGAACTATTAATATTAGAATTTCTGAGCTACTGTGTCCAAGTAATTTGCCAGTTTGAGAATCAATAAAGTTTGTCGAAGTCTGAGGACCCGCAATATTAATTTAGCTTGAATACTTGCAGACTATATTTGACAGAACTGCCAGCCCAGCCAGGGCTGTATACTGAACGACAGTAGCTCAGTTGTTAGAATGTGTGTCCACTGATCCGAAGGTTGGTGGTTTGAATCCCGCTCTCGACATAAACCTCTTTCATTGGTTGAGTGGTCAGATCCACTGACCCTCTGGATGGTGGTGTGTGTAAAGGGGTGAGTAATTCCTTGATGTAAAGTGCTTTGAGTGCCTTAAAGGTGGAAAAGTCCTATATAAAAATGTGACCACCATTTTTACTTTCCTACTAGAAGTGTAGTCTGGCCCCCATTTTTGAGGCTGCTGTGTTGTGCTAGTAATGTGTGGTTGAATACAAAGGTAAATTCCTTTGCTCATATTCTGGATGTGGCTTAATACTATCATATTAAGGCCACTATTGTTAGATTTTGCTCTAATTTCTCCCTCATTGATATTAGATTTTAGATTTAGTGTTTGTGCTTGCTGTACTTCTATAGTTACTTATTTACAACGTCGGAAATTAGTAGTGCAATGTGGGATAGCCTGTTTCAGAGTTAGCACAAGACACTTTAGACTTGGTAGGTTCCTAACATAGTGCACTTTAAACATCTAAAAATGCACTTTTGCCCAGTTACACTTGAGCACTTTATACACTTTATACATGAAGACCAACTACAGCACTTTAAATTGCATTTTGCACAGCATTAGCACTAACACTACAGGAATATAGATTATTATTTTTTATTATTTATTTTTTTTATTAACTTTTGGTTTTGCATTACTAATGTTGGTTATGTTTTGGTGTGATTTCCTTTTTGTAAGATTCAGTTAAATTCTGTATTTCAGATCTTATTTTTTATGTTAGTTAACCCAAGCAACTAATATAAATAAAAAAGCCTTGTATTATGATTGTCTAAATAAACTTTGTACATTTACGTTGGCTCTCAAGATGGCGTCAGCATGATAGGTTTAGTTTTCACTTCCTCCCTGCCTGTCTCCTGGAATCATAGCTGTGATACACCCAATTACATTTTTTCCCACACAGTATATCAAGGCAGCTTGCACAATGCCTAAATGTACAAAATAAGTGCGGGCTGAAGCCTCTCATGAGTCTATGGAGGATGTTTTTCAAGACGATGCCAGCTCCGCCATCACCACAGGTGAACTAAAGTGAGCTAAAGCACATTTCTGACACAACTGCAGCAGAAGCAACATGTACTCAGACTGCTATTGCTGAGTTGGAACTGTCACAAGATGGCAAAATTGACAATCTTATTAAACATATTGATGAGATTGCTGCTTCTTGTGGCTACATTGGAAGTCGTCACCCCAAAGCGGAGGCACGTATATGAGCGCTGGAGGACGACGTGACACCACTGAGAGTGAGAGTGCATGAGCTAGCCAAATCCAATGCGGAGTTTGTGGCCAAAGTTACGAATCTTGAAAGCCGTTCGAGGCGGGATAATATTCACCTGTTAAAGGTTGAGGGAGGCTGCGCTGGGGGGAAATCCTATTGCATTTTTTGAAAAGTTCATTACCACACTCCTGCAGCTGCCCGCTTCCGAGATCTCCTTTGACCGGGTGCACCCAGGGTTTAGTTCCCGCCGCGGCAGACGGCCGCCCTCATCCCGTCATTATCAAGTTACACCGCTCCAGGGACATAACGACAATATTATCTACTGCAAGACATATGGCCGATTTGCATCATGAGGACCCTCCTCTCCACATCGTGCCGGACATACCACCTCCTGTACGATCCACTGGGGGAGCTTTCAACTCGGTCTGCACTGATCTGATCAAGAGGAATATTCAGTTTCATATGGCATTCCCTGGAGTTTTGTCCTTGGAGATGAATGGGGTTAAAAAGTCTCTGACGGAGCCCAAGCAGGCCAGGCCTTTTCTTGAGAGCTCTATGAACCACAATGATGATGAACAATGCCACTATGAGGCACGTGCGGTGGTGGTGAGTGTTTAACCAACTTTTATGCTCTATGGACTATGTTTTGTTGTTCTTTCCTGTAATTTTTTATATTCATTTATCATTTGAATATTCTTGAAATATAGTAAAACAGGGAAGGGGTACTTAATGTGGTGGTTAAAAAGTAACTTCTTCTGAATTGTGTTTTGTTGCAATGCCCTATCTTCATATAGATGGAGTTTTATACACTCATTGTTTGACAGGTAGGGAGGACTGATTTATGTAGGTCTGGGAGTCGTTTTTTCCCCCTAAGCATAGCCTCATACCTGTTTGTAGGGGTGTTTTTTTCTCCTCCTCCATGGGACTGTTAGTTATGTTTGATCCTTATCTTCTCATTTTTTTTGTTTGTATTACTTTATGGTTCATGTTCGTATTTTCTTCATGTGTTTTGTTCTGTTTAGGTCCAGGACTTTTTCTTTATGGTGTAATCTGTGCTCTGATGTTCTCACTTTACTACTTAATTGTCTTAATCCCACTCATTTGAAAATATTAACTCTTAATGTAGGGGGCCTAAATAATCCAGTAAAACGAGTTATTTTGAATTATCTTCATAGTCAAGGTGTCCAAATTGCAATGCTTCAAGAGACCCACTTAGTTAAATGAGGTATAAACCGTCTAGCAAATACATTTTATAAGGTTATAGCTTTTTCTTCCATATCCAATAAGTCTAAGGGCGTAGCAATTGTCTGCTGCTGTAACTTGCAGTTTAGGCTTTTGGATTGCTGGTCTGATAATTTAGGCTCTTGCGAAATTGAATATAGAAAGAACAGACATGGCTTTTGTTTCATTATAAACCCCCCAACAATTTTAACAAACTATCTTATGATTGTCTTACAAAAATAATGCTTAAATTGCCTAGTTTTAAATTTATTGTAGAAAATTAAAGATTTTAATTCTGAGGTCGATTCTTTCCTTAATCGATCTAGTCTTTGTCAGAGTTTTAATCAAAAACGTGCTTCGCAAGCATTTAAGTACTGGGCTAATGAAACTGATTTGGTGGATCTGTGAAACTGATTTGGTGGATCTGTGAAACTGATTTGGTGGATCTGTGAAACTGATTTGGTGGATCATCATGCCCTCCACGTGCTCTTTGTTGGCGCTTCAATACAACTTTTCTTTGTAATGACAGTTTTAAAGTGCAGTTTGTGTCTGAGCTAAAAGAATTTGTTAGTTTTAATAAGGGCTCAGTGGATGATCCTACAATTTTATGGGA
Organism: Periophthalmus modestus; assembly: GCA_019594935.1. Taxonomy (NCBI): domain Eukaryota; kingdom Metazoa; phylum Chordata; class Actinopteri; order Gobiiformes; family Gobiidae; genus Periophthalmus; species Periophthalmus modestus. Next base: position 13,472,428 of record JAIEZT010000012.1, on the reverse strand, counting down.
TACGGTTAAAGGTTTTATTCACAACAATGCAACTCACTATGTCCAGAACATAGTTACACAGTTAACTTTAAGTTTTTGACAACCTGTTGGAGCAATGTTATGATGATGACATTGCTAATCAAAAAAGAGATTTTTTTAATATTTTTTTTTCCACTTGCTCTTAGACTCAGGGCTGATGAGCAATTCTTAGATATTTCTTCTGTTGGGGATACTAGTGGGATACTGACAGATTTTAGTGGAGCCATCAGGTGTTAATGCTGTTTTTTCCTCATTTTATTCCAAATTACATGCCTCCAAGCTGCTACATAATGAACAAATGTGTAATAACTTTCTTGAGGGTGCACATTTACCTAAGTTGGCTGAGGACAAACTGTATAAACTTTACCTCCCTATTACTTTGCGTGAGCTTGAAGATGCTCTTTCAGATATGTGCAGAGGTAAATTTCCTGGCCTCGATGGGATACCCCTGGAGTTTTATGCAACTTTTTGGGATCACAATGGATCTTTATTGTTGGCTATGGTTCAAGCCGCCTTAGAGGCTGGATCTTTTATTGCTGAAAAAAGATAAGAATCCTCAAGAATGCTCCAGCTACAGGCCCCTCTCCCTTCTCAAAACTCGGCATTAAGATAAAGATTTTTGCCAAACTTTTAGCTCACAGACTTCAGCCTTTTATGACCAAATTAGTTAACTGTGACCAGCAGTGACGTGCGGTCAGGTGAGGCAGGTGTGATTTTGATTCTTAATGACGCTTGGCTTGTACAAAGAGTGAGAAAAGGCTTTTCTTGCCGGTGTAACAGCTGAGAAAAAACTGGTCACTGTCAAATGGAAACGCCCTCATTCCTTATGTCACCGCCAATGGGTATTGTCATTTATTGATATTGTCTGTGTAATCCCTCAGTCGTCCAGGTCTGATCCATAGTAAAAGCCAAAGTTAAATCTGTCAACTGGACAAAACGTTGTAGGAGTGAAGACATTTCGCTCCCCATCCAAGCAGCTTCGTCATTTGGTAACAAAAAAAAAACAAAAAAAACAACTTTGTACATTTACCACTATATGCTGCCTTTGTCTCTTGTTTTGCCAGACATGCCTGTTTTTATTTTAAGGGGACCTTAAGCAGGTTACAAAGGTAAAAAAGAAAAGGGAAAAATAACAAAACAAACCAAATTTAGCGGCACTAAATGCCAGTGAGTTGTTTTTCCAAATTGGAGTGGTGATCAGATTGTAAACCTTCCATAGAAGATTAAAAAAGTGCAGAGTGGAAGCCGACAAAGAAATGAAACCAAATTTAGCTGTCTGAAATACAGTTTTGAGTTTATTTTTAAATGGAGTGGTGATCTATTTACACCTTCCATAGAAGATTGCATTCTGGATTTAGTGCAGAGTGTAGCCGACAAAGAGAATGAAATGGGAATTCTGTCTGAAATACAGTTCTGAAAAGCACATTTCTTTAAAAAGTCACTCAAGTAAATGTAACTGAATAAATGTAACTGAGTACCCACTTCTGCTATTGACACAGCATATCATTTTGCATGGAATATATATTGTCCCTATCAGTGTTTCTCATTGTATGGCAATCACAATTTTGTAACAATTGAATGCTGTTGTCCTTGGCTAAAATTATGTTGTAAGAATAATGCTTTATGGAGGAGGATGCGAAGATGTCCAGACTTCAATCTACCGACACATCTGCAGATTCTGGACACAACGTTGTAGAGGAAATCGGGGCAGGAAGTTGTGTAGGAGACAGCAGGAGAAATGGCGGCGCCGGCACTGATAGAGCTGTACTTTTAATTAAATATAGACTTAACTTCCTCCACTAATGCTCATTATGGCTGTGGTTGGTCTGGTGCTTTTAAATGACTGTCAGCTACACAGGAGAAAGTGAAGTGAAAAAACAGGTCAACATACTAATTTTTGTCTTTGATCGTGTTATAAGAATAAATACATATACCTAGCCAGTGTCTTTGTTTTTTTTTTTTAAACTGATCAGTCATTATTTCACATGTTGTTCATTGTATACTGAAATAAACTGATTCTATTACCTGGCAATTTCAGAAGTTATCTGCATTTATAGAGAAGGATATGAGTCTAGTCACCAGTACATCCCTCGTGCCTCAAGCCAGGTTCAAAGCCATGCAGTCAGTTTATTTGAGTGACATGTGTGAAATGAAGGAGCTCATTGGACATCTATTATTTTGAACAAAATTAGATCTCACCTCATATTATCAGAGTTTAGTGCATCACTCATTGATTCTGCAGAAATCTGCAATGTTTTTCAGTCCCACGTGATATTATATTTCCTTTCTTTTGTAAAAACAGACATATTTGTTGTTTTGTAAAGACAGACATATTTGTTTTGATACATATGGACCAATTTCATTTAAATAACTGTGACAAAACACTGCGGAACATTTAACCCAGGGTCCAAATTTGTATGACTGTATAACTGTGAGACTTTGACCCTACATGCTGCCGACATCAGCAGACTGCTTTCAAACTCCGTGCTACAGTGCATCCTGAGGATCCCATGGACTACCCACTAAACAAATGAGTCAGTCTATAAAGAAACGAGATGGAGCAACACTAATATCAACTGTAGAAAAATGAAACTAGAGTACTTTGGCCATATCATCAGGGCTCAAAATCTCTGCACCCATACTGGATACATGGATGGCAAGAGGATGAGAGGGAGACAAAGAAGACAATAGAGACAATGGAGCAATGAGTCTAGTAACGTAATGGGCAAAACAAATACAAGCTTAGAATACAGGATAGTACAAGATTCTAGGGATTAGTTTATTGCATGTTATTATGATTTTTTTTTTTGGTACGTTTGTGCATATAAAAAAATACTTATTGACACCTTAATGATCCATTGGACAAAGAAAACATTGAGATACTTGAACCATTATTAAAAAGAGGACATAAGAGTGGTCAAGGGGCTTTTCATGTCTCTGTAAAACTTTTGAACCAAGACAGAAGAAGTAGACAACCACGATGTTCCGTTAATATACTCAAACTTCACAGCTTAAATTGTCTCTTCTTCTTTTGGAGTGAGCCGATACTAAAAATGGCACTGCTACACAAAGGGTTTGGAGGAGGTACACTGGGTTCTGACTGCATGGTATGAAACAGTGAGAGCAGAGCAGCATAAAAGCATTAGCCCGCAGTCAAATGAATCACAAGTTATGGAGAGAACTGTGGCGTTTGTGAATCTTGGTGCGCCCCGTGAACCTAATGTGGTAAATGAAAGTCCACAGAGCATGAAAACAGCCGTCTGCTCATTTTCTGAAATACGTTTCCGATACAAAGCCACGGGCGCCTCTTTTGTTCTCAGTTGGAAGATGGAGAACGGAGAGGCTTGGGGTGAGTGCTTGTTGTTGGTTGAATTTGGTTTGTTAAATCAGAAACAAAAATGAAAGGGATTTCGTGAAGTCCCTGGTACAGTCGGGTTTACAGTGCACAGGTTTTCAAAGTTTGTGCCCAGAAAATATGTCATATGCTGTTGTGCAGTTTTTCCATCAGCCACAGTGAACAGCATTGCCAGATGCTGCACTAAACTCCAGATATTTTAATTAATTGAATGAGTTAGATTTGAACATGATTCTGTGCTACACATCATTGAGAATAAGAAAATCAAGGAGCTAATTCAGGAGAGTTTTAGAAGCAAAAAAAGTTTATTCATATCATAATTCATAATGTTTTATTAGCTTAAAGGTCTGAACCTGAAATTTACTGTCTTAAAAATGTGAAAAACAGAATTTGTTCATTTTTTAAACGGTTGAAAATTTTGTCTCACTTATGTATTCTGAGCTAATTATTCACCCTTGATGAGTTTACAAGCACTTTTCACATCTCTCAGAAACCAAAGCAGAATTATGCCTTGACTGTAAAGCTAAAAAGAACTTCCTGATTATCAGACAATAAATCACTTCATAATTAGATGCAGACAGCATGCAGCAGACTTTTTGACCTCAGGAGCTTCATATACAATATATCCATACAAAACAAAACACATTTTGCTCAAATACATGAAATGGGTACAGGGCCTTTAATTCTTACTCAGAAATAGTGAACAATTGTAAAACAGTGATTTTTCTTTTCATAAGAACTGTAAACTATAAAATTTGATATTGTTACATCCATAATTGAGAAAATGTTTCACATAATAAAAAGTGTGAAAAAGAAGATGTACCCTGTCGAACAGCAGATGTGCCTACAGCGTACAGGTACAGCATACAGGTACTTCAGAAGGAGTACCTGTATGCTGTAGGCACATAGAGCACCCTGATAAAACCCAATAGACTCACAACATGTAAACTCACTAAGAAAGATTCTTTTGAACCCACAGGAGCTGACAGCCAGGCACACCGGTTTGAACCACCGTTTGACCTTTCTGGTTTTGGACATCACATTGTCTTCCCTCAAGACAGGTGATCGACCCATACTTGCTATTTTCTTGGTATGTCTTATCCGACAACAACTTAAAACCACATTGTCTCTGAAATAAATCATGAATTATTACTTCTAATGCCTAAGAACACAAAATTTAAAGATGCACTATGTATTTTTTTGACTCCATGGAGATGTTTCAATTTGCCCATAGGTGTTATACATTATGGCCTTAAGCTTGTGAATCTTGCATTTAATTAATTAAAGGTTTTTTAATGCCTGATGAAATGAAACATTCCAAGCAAAGCAACGTTGTCTTTATGGAAACAAGAAAGCGGGAGGCCATCCACTGGAAATGTTAAATAGTACGTCTTTAAAGTGGGACTTAACACCTGAACACATATTTTGGCAAAATGTTACAAACTGTGACTTTAACTTGGGCAATACCTGGAGGACTAAAGAAAAGAGTGAGGGGTCCTTGTGCAGGCCCCTCAAGCAGATGCGAGAACAAGGCTCTGTTGGAATGCTACTACTCCAGTGACCCGAGTCAGAGGGGTTACATGAACAGGATGTGGGAAAAATCCCGCAGTCCAAACTTACGGCTAAGCAGCTAGTATCTCAGTGTTCCAACATCTGCAAACGGCAACTGCTATCACAACTTGAGATTGACGAGGTACAACACAAAATAGCCAGGTCGCCATGTCAGAGGCAAGTTAACATCTCCCCATCCGGAGATTGGATACGAAGCCCCAATAAGTATTACGCTGAGGCAGCAACTGATCTGAAAGATAATATCATGGCCCAAATGAACACAAGGCAACCCCTATGCCAGTTGCAGAGACTAAGTGAAGTATCATCTGAAAGTCTCCTAGAAGATGTGAATGCAGCATTGAGAGCGAGCCCTACCTCAACCATTACAGAAACCAATGAGCTGATATACACTTCAGCAGCAGTGATCCTAGAGATGCTTGGATATAAGAGCAACCATGGGAGCCATGAGAAACAATACCCACCATGGAGACGGTTACAGGCTAAAATCAAGGCAGCGTGGAGAGAAGTGAGCTTTCGCCTGTCAGAGGTGCAAAAAAAAAAAAGTACCCAAGAGGTACAGCCAGATGCCCATACCTGAAGCACTGGAAACTGCCAGACAAAGGCTTCAAGCTTTGGCCAGCCGCCTAAAGAGGTACATGCAAGATAATGAAGCCAGATGAATAAACCGTCTGTTCGCAACACAACCGGCGAAAGTGTACGCTCAGTGGCAGGGTAATAACACCAGAGCAGACCCACCAAGGCTGGAAACGGAACAGTACTGGGAAGGTATATGGGAGAAGGAGGCATCACATAACAGCAATGCACAGTGGCTGGTGGCTCTGAGAGAAGACTACAGCAACCTCACTGAACAGAAGCCAGAAAATTCAGAAAAGAGTCTCAGGTATAAAAAACTGGACCACACCAGGCCCTGACATGATCCACACCTACTGGTTAAAGAAGCTCACTGCTCTCCATGAGCGCCATGGCAGCACAAATGAACCAGCTGTTAATAGATGGGACTCACCCTGAAAGGCTAACCAAAAGGTGTATGATCCTGATCCTGAAGGATCCTCAAAGGGTACAGTCCCATCCAACTATCGGCCAATAACCTGTCTCTCCACAACATGGAAGCTCATGTCAGGCATCATCGCAACTAAGATTAGTGGGCACATGGATCAATACATGAGCACAGCAGAGAAGGGCATCGGCAAAGATACCAGGAGAGCCAAACACCAGCTCCTGGTAGACTGAACAGTCGCCCTAGACTGCAGAACCCATAAGACCTACCTGTGCACTGCCTGGATTGATTACAAGAAAGCCTACGACTCAATGCCACACACATGGATCACTGAATGCCTGGAGCTGTTCAAGATCAACAGGACTCTAAGAGCTTTCATTGCAAACTCGTGGAGGTTGTGGAAGACTGAAGTGGCTGATATCAAGAAATCCTACCAATGGCTTGAGAAAGCTGGATTGAAGGACAGCACAGAGGCACTCATCCTGGCACAGGAGCAAGCCTTGAGCACCAGAGTGATGGAGGCCCAGATCTACCACACCAGACACACCCCACGGTGTAGGCTGTGCAAAGAGGCCCCTAAGACAATCCAGCACATAATTGCAGGGTGTAAGATGCTGGCCGGGAAAGCATACATGGAGCGGCATAACCAAGTGGTGGGCATAGTGTACAGAAACATCTGTGCAGAGTACGGACTGGAAACCCCCAAGTCAAGGTGGGAAACACATCCAAAGGTAGTGGAGAATGATCGAGCCAAGATCCTGAGGGACTTCCAGATACAGACTACAAAATGGTGATGGCGAACCAACCGGACATAGTGGTGGTGGATAAACAACAGAGCAAAGCCGTTGTGGTGGACATCGCAGTGCCAAGCGATGGAAACATCAGGAAAAGGAGCATGAGAAATTAGAGAAATACCAGGGGCTCAAAGAAGAGCTGGAGAAGGCCTGGAAGGTGAAGGCATCAGTGGTGCCCGTGGTCATCGGAGCACTCGGGGCAGTGACCCCCAAACTGGAGGAGTGGCTACAGCAGATCCTAGGAAAAAAAACATCAGACATCTCAGTCCAGAAAAGTGCAGTACTAGGAACAGCAAAGATACTGCACAGAACCCTCAAGCTCCCAGGCCTGTGGTAGAGGTCCCGACAGACATCTATTATAGATAATAGACAGATTATTATAGACAGATTATAGACAGATGCGGACTAAGAGTTTTCCCTGTTGATTACATATTTACACACATCTAAAAGGTAAATTCACAGTCCTGTCAGTGATAAGAAAATCTCAGTGAATCTTTAAAGCCGGTGTATGTCTGATATTATATGTTATGTATGCAGCCCTTTGAGCACATACATTGACAGTGAAGGAAAACTCTCTGTCAATCAAAGTGAGACATCTTTGAGAAAATCATTCATTATTCATTTCTTCCACAGCGATTTCAGAACCAGGCTCCAAACATGTTTACACTGCGCTGTTGGATCAGCCACTTCCGCTTGAATATAAAAAATATTAGAACTCACATAACCTTTATTTGATACAGAGAATAAACAGGAAAGATGGAGACGGGGGAATGACTTGAAAGAAAATGCCTGAGCACATATTTGAACTGCCGTTTGTCAACTTTGGAACTGGTAAAAAGTATAAACACTAGACTAATTAATCCAGCTATCTTAATCTTATTACTAAATAAAGATGTTTTTGTTGCCTGGTTTTTATAATGAGGTATCAGTCTGGTCCCAACTTCTCCATCACATCTCAAGTCTTTTGCAATGTTTTTCAGTCCCTTCTAATATTATAGTCCTTTCTCTTTTCCACGTGAGTAGCCATATTTGTTTTGGTATGAACGGATCGTGTCTGTCCCTGATCCGTAATCCACCTGTCAATCACACCCATTTGAACTCAGGGAGATTCAGTGGTGACAAGATTCACATCTTTGTTAAGTGTTGAAGAAGTGTGTGTGTTCTGGATCCCGGGCAAATTTGTGCGTTTGTTTTGCCTGTCAATGGCCTTATTCCTTGTGGCATGGTGACACAGTGGTTTGCCTTTTGCCTCCCAGTGAGATGGTCATTGGTTTTACAATGCTGCATCTTTCTGTATGGAGACCTGTTTAAAGGATGTGGAATTTTTAAAGGTGCGCCATGTAATTTTGGGGTAGAGAGTCTGCCACATGCTTGTTTCCATAGAGTTGTTGTTGTTTTGCCTAAAATGTACTCTACGGAGACAAGCAGCAGGTGAAACCACCAGGGCAAATTACAGGTCAGATCTGTGGGGAAGTGCGCCCACTGACATTAAAATGCGTGAACTAATTGACAATGAGATGAATAGTGTAATGCTAATGTAATTCTTGGGAACATTCCAGGTAAAATACATGTCTATGGAGATATTGGTACACACAACACAACAATACCTCATAAGACTCCCTCTATCTTATGTCCACATTTAAAAACCTGTCTAGCCAAAAATGACAATTCATCTCCCAGGGTGAACTGAACAATTCACAAGTCATGATAGAGGAATAGCTGAATGACAGCCAAATTCAGTCCCCTGTGCTCCCAAACTACTATTGATGTTTTAGATTCCCAAGAAGTTGTGAATCTCATCTCTTCTAATGTGTTCCATCAGTGTCTAAAGCTCTCTCTGCTCCTCTTGTCATGTGTCCCCCAGGGGCAGTGATTCAGAGCCACAATGCCCACTGAACAAGCTCATTACAGATGTGTGCGTGTATGCCACCACCGGACCCTCTTAATGCTTTTATAACAGCCTCAAGAGGTCCTTCCTACACCTCCTCGACCATGTCATTATGATGTGGGAGAGCTTAAGTAACAGCAAGGGGGGAATATATAACAAAATAAAAAGAATATTGATTTCTCGATTTTATCTGAAGGAAATTGAGTTATGTCTGTGTGGTGGGGAAGAGGAATAAAAATATCTCAAGGCAAGGATGAAATGTAAGAGTTATATGATTAGACTGAATTAAAATATAATTACACAAGCAAAAATGTCTTAAAGTTTGGTGAAGCTTTGAATAAGGTTACAAACAAGTGAAGCAAGCAAAATGACATCTTTTTTTAAACTGTGGAACAATTAAATATGAGTGAAGTCCTTAATGTGTGCTAAAATGAAACCCTACACAGCTATACCAATGAGTTAATGGTTCAGTTGTCATCTAACTGAATAAATGAGCAAAGTTGTGCATGTTTGTAAACGTAAGCTGATTGTATAGCAGACATTAATACAATCTTGTATAAGGCATATAAGGCCTTAGACAATATATTGTATAAGGCGTGCGCTACATTCCTTAAAATGATTGCTTCCTAATTGAATTTCCTGCTCTTGTAACATGTACACGCATACGATAATCAACTTACGTTTACAAATGGTTTTCAGAAATGTGGATCTTTGAGGGCTCCTTCCTTCACCTGTCTCCTAATTCACGGGTCATTCAGCGGAGCTCTCCTATTGGACACGGAGCTTCGCTATTCACTTTTAGCACCGGGAGCAGGAGGAGCGAACACAGAGCTGTCACTAGAGCTGAAGAAGGCACAGCAGAGTGCGAACAGCTCCAGAGAGCCAGGACACGGAGAGCGAGGCGCGTAAAAGGCACACTTTACGCACGGCGCGGATTGGACAGTTTGCGAGTAGATCGTAACGTGCTCCATTATATTTGAACTATTGCAGTCAAAGTCTGTTATTTCCGAGACAGTTATGTAGTGTATATTTTCAGTCAAGGTTTTTGGATTGTAGATAATCCACTAAACGGTTTAAGAGCACATTCCTGTAACTTAAAAATGGACATTCTCTTCAACAGTACGGGGGCGCCTGTGTGGACCACCAGCAGCCCCAACGACACCCACAACGGGACCGAGTACTGGAACCAGTTCGTCCAGCCGGTGTGGAGGATCGTGCTGTGGGCTATAGCGTACAGTTGTATTGTCATAGTCTCCGTGGTCGGTAACGTGACGGTGATTTGGATTATCATGGCACACAAGCGCATGAGGACCGTCACCAACTATTTCCTCCTGAATCTGGCGTTTGCCGAAGCCTCGATGTCTGCTTTCAACACCGTGATCAACTTTACTTATGCCGTGCACAACGAGTGGTACTTCGGGCTGGTGTACTGCCGCTTCCACAACTTCTTTCCCATCGCTGCAGTCTTCGCCAGCATCTACTCCATGACTGCCATCGCCTTGGACAGGTAACGCTCTTCTGATTCACACAGACCAACAAGTACATGAATAAATATTGTGACAAAGCTGGCTCTTGTCCTGAATTAAAACATTTCGCATGAAAATCGTTTTTTTTTTTCAGTCTATTTGGTTTCAGCGTCTTTTTTTATCTATTCAAGAGCCAGTGGGGGAAAGGAGCATGCGTTTGGGGCATACCTTTTATAGACCTAAAACTTAAACTTGTTAGAAGACGCATCAAGACCAAAGAACAAAATTGTAAAGATGCTTTTTGCCTAAATTTAGATTATCAGTGCTCTTCCAGTTTTGTAACCATTTAAATGAAAATGGCTCATAGGTCTACTGACTTCTTTGATTTTTTTTGCTGCATGCTCTATTAAGCTCTATTAGAAAGCTCTCTCTATATAAAAAAGCTCTATTAAAAGTAGGTCTATTAAAATCGTATCAGTACTAAAAACAGTACTTAATCTAGATATTAATTTGACGTAACAATACAAAAATAAATAATCATTTATCAGAACTAGTTGGCAAAAGCACATGGTGAAATATCAATCAACTGTTTAACAACGAGCATTTTTAAATGATCATTGTGGCATCGAAATCTGCATTGAGTCTCTTCCTTAACATCAAAATCGAGTTTGATGTTTTAGTATTGTGACAACCAAACAAATCCCAATTTTAAACATTTTATGAACGTTGAAATCCAAATTCTTCCCCCTCACTGCACTATGTCATTTACCTCGTACTGGCCAGTGCAGCTGTGAAAAAAGCTCTAGCCTGTCCACAGTGGCTTGTAGTCTTCATTAATGGGTGGCTGCACGGGGGATTCACGCCAGTTCAGCATGTGGCATCAGGCGTGCACTGGTAATTGTTCAGAGGCACAGCAGGATGTGGCTATAAAGGACAGCAACTACAAATGAGGCTCTTTGTAACCTTATGTATGTATGTATATGTCTAAGGCAGTAGATCACGGTGTATAATAATAATAATGATGATGCAGCAATGTGTGGAACAATGTGTCAAGATAGGGAAGAGGTGGGCTATGACAAAACATTTATATCAGAGACGGAATACATTTTATTGCCATTATCAGTGAGCACAATTCTCAAACTAGAAATTTTCTGTGGTGAGATGCTGCAACCTAAAACGATGAATACTAATAGTAAATTAAAACTATGATAAATAAAATAAAGGGACACACAATGGGTGTTTGAAGAAAATAAACTTTGACTGAAAATAAATGCAAAATATACACAGTTCTTGGAGCAAGGAACAATTCATGAGATTCATGTACACATTATATTTTTCGGTTGTATTTAAGAGAAAAGTCATCTGCTTCCTTTGAAAGTTCACACTTCACTGCGATTGGTTAAATGCAACTGTCAATCACTGTCAGAGCTTTACAGAGGATAGCCAATAGGAGAAGTGGATGGAAAAAAGTGACCAGACATAAATAATTATTTTATTTATTTAATTTAATTTAAGACATTAAATAGAGAAATTTTATTTTATTTTTAATTAATTAATTTAATTTAATTTAATTTAATGTAATTTTTAATTTAATTTAATTTAATTTAATTTAATGTAATGTAATGTAATGTAATGTAATGTAAGTAATGTAATTTTATTTTATTTTATTTATTTTGATTTTATTTATTTTATTTTATTTTATTTTATTTTATTTTTATTTTATAATTTTATTTTATTTTATTTTATTTTATATATTATTTTTTGTGAGGCATATATAAAGGGTATATATTAGCTATTGTATTAAGCTTTAATTGAGGTCTGCATTATATTCTTTTGAGTGGAGTCTGCTCGTCCTCACTGTTTCACACGACTTCCCAACACATGTAGCAGGAGAGTGATTTTGATTTCAAATTGTGGTACAGTTGAAATTCTGTTAATTTTATAATCAGTTTTATTACAGGTGAAATGAAAAATGTGAAAAATTGACTGCTCCTGGACCTGCTTCATCACTGGCTTAGACCTATTGTACCTGAATGTACTTGTAGTTCACTGAAAACGGTACATCAGAGCGATATATTTTCTGGGATGTAGTTGGTGTAACTATAAATCTAAAACATTTGAATGAACTGAAGAGGCATTGTGGCAGAGTAGTTAGCCTCCTGCCTCTTCCCAACAACAACCTTGGGGAGTTTGTAATATTGTTCTTGATTCTCCCAGAGCAAAATACATCAAAAGACACAACAAAATTTTATAGTTAGAATTATTAACTCAACTTTCTCTCTCCATGCCTTTTTTTTTGTTTGCACCCAAGGTCCATAGCTACAAGGAAACACTTTGACCAATCAAAACCTCACATGGACAGGTGAACGCATAGCCTATGAGTCATCCAATGTGCAAATGCTAGAGCAATGCTTTATGACAGTGGACAGACCTGACTTGTGTTACATAGCTAGCGTTATATAAAGGTTGTACAACATAAAAATAAAAAACCTTGAAACTGCTGGAGTAGGTTATGGCTTCAAAGTAATTCCAAAATAATTTGCTGACATAAAAAGTGGAAAATGTCTCCTTTGATGTGACTCCTGACTACAGTAACAGGGCTGGTGTTCGCATATTTTACTTTGCCAACCTTTTCAGAATAAAATAGTTTTAATCAATTAGAAGTGCAAAGTAGTGGTCCAGGGAAAAAGAAAAGAAGTATTTGGAGAATTAATTGTCAAGCATGAATAACTGTATAATAGTAACTGGATGCGATCTGATTTTATTTAATTGAAATAGCAAAACGTGTTAAAGTGCCTGTACCAAATTTTTTCCCTGTATTTGAGCAAAATTTGTCTTGCTCCAGTACAGATATATCCTACTGCATAAGCATCTCTTTAGGTCAAAATAAGTCTGCTGCGTTTAATTATACAGTAGCTCACTCAGCAGAGTGTATGTCCACCGGCCTGAAGGTGGTGATTTGAATCTCGCTCTTGACACAAACATCATTGGTTGAATGGTCACATCCATTGATTCACAGAGCGCGATTCCAACTCCCACAGAAGAATGTTATCATTGTGTCCTTGGGCAAGACACTTAAACCCCAGTGTCTATGTACACTGGTGTATGAATGTGTGTGTGAATGGGTGAGTGGTTCCTTAATGTAAAGTATATAAAATGCAACCATTTACCATAAAGTGTTTTATTGTCTGATAATCAAGAAATGCACTTTAGCATGCTAGTTGCTGTTAGAATTACTGTGACATTCTCTGAAAGTTGTGAAAAATGCTTATAAACTCTTTGCATTTAACAATTAGGATGCTGGGATGTCATAAGGCAAGTGAGGAATGACCACTGCAAACCATTTAAACTAGTCGTTTTTCATGTTTTTAAGACAATAACAATCACTTACAGCACCTTTAAAAATGTACAAAATCAGGTGTTTTCAATGGACAGACCACAGTAATCCAAATAACTGAGTCAACCTAAAGGACTCTAAAACACAATTCTATATTGTCAACATAAAGGTTTTGTCACTTATAGACTTACTCAAGTATGTGTTGAAGTATATGTCTGATAACTACTTTGTTTTTCTCATATCATGCAGCCATAGCATTATCTTCTTATGTGGACCCTTGCAGTGCATAAATAGCTTAGTTGTATTTCATGTAGATTATTGTGTATTCAGACTTCAGACTGTTATTATCTCTGTGGGAGTGATCATTAGTGTATAGTAGTTGAGGAGTTTAACAGTGGGGAATAGATATGGGGTTTGATGCTGCTGTTTAGTCATTATTTTAAATAAATCTTTGCTTGATGGATGTGGTGAAGAATATTAATTGTCCATAAATCCATAAGAAAGTCTAGAGGTCTACAGAAAGATTGGGAAAAGTTATACCCACAAAGTTTTCTGCTGTAAGTATTCAAATAAGAGCATGACTTTTTTCAAATAAGAAATTCAACTTGGTAGACACCGGGGTGGACAGGGTAAATTGACTTTTTTATTATACAAACAAAATGGCTCGAGTTGGAGAATTACTCCCTTTCACAGATAAATTTAATGGATTTGACTTGGCTGACAAAAAAGGCCTTAAAAGTGCATGTACTTTTTTTTTTTTTTTTTTTTTACATTATAATGCTCAGTATATTACAGATTTCTCCAGCCTATAAACCATGGAGACCCCTTCACTCCAAATTATTAAAATGCTTGGTCATAAGCTGTACAATGTAATCTATGGAGTGTCCACCACTTGTCTTTATGGTTTGCCTGAAACGTTCCACAGTATGGCATTAAACTTGTTGGTCTTGCCTGTATTGAATTATATCTAAAAAGTTATATAAAAACTCTCCACAAATCTGACTTGTAACTTATCAGATTGGTGTTATTGGCTTGTCCATGGAGATACGTTTAATGTCATACTGTGGAACTTCCCATGCAAAGAAATAAGTATGTTGGGCACATATGATCATTAAGTTTGATTCATGCATTTTTGAGTAATCCTTGAGTGCTCTGAAAATTTCTGTTTTAACCTACCTCCTAACCCCACCCACATCCTTGTAGGTAGTTGCAATAATTTTATATCTTAATACACCATTTATATACACATTATATACACATTTTAGTTGTATCTGTCAAAACAAAATGGCTTCATTCTGACTGTATTTTGACAGAAAAATGTACTATCAATAACAAACTCTATTGTGAAAACTACAGTGTCTGCCATATCTGGCCTTACCATACAACACCATGTAGAAATTCAATCTAGTTGAAGGTCCATGTTGCCGAGCTATAATTCTTCCTGGTTATGACTAAGTGTATTTCCTGTCTGCTGCAACCTTTTTCATCTCTGTGCTGCGCCGCATCTCGGGTGATAATGGACGGAGATTTCCCAGCATGCATCGCTGTTAATGCACAGCTGTGAACCTGACCTTTGCTTAAATTAAGTAAAATCTTAAGAAGGTGAGAAGAAAACAGGAGGATGCTTGCTATTACGAGTGAAAAACCAATGATAAAGGCTATGTAAAGATTTATGTACTATAGTGTTGGAAGAGGGAAGCATTTAGTACTCCGTACTGTCAGCAGACGAGCCGTTTGGAAAAGAAATGTTAACTGTTATCAAAGAGGCAGAAGGGCAGGCACTGTCCAGCATTTAAGATAAGACGATTTCTATACAAATTCATCTGTAAAACCTGTATGCAAGCCTTATCATTGTTTTCTTGCATATTTAGGGAAAACAAGCATAAGTCATTCAGCCTTTTCTTCTAAGCAAACCATGTGCTATATTAATGCAAGTACTGCCCCCCCTATTTGTGCACCGAGGAGAGCAGTTCAAACAAGGCTGCTAACGAACAAACTGCCCACACTTCCCGTTTCTAATGAACTCGCCCCCATCCATTTATTTGATCGGTTAATATGCCAGTCGCTTTTGTCAATCAACCTTAAATCTATTGCCTTGTGTCATGAAAGGAGGGCCAAATTTTGATTACAAATCTGATAAACATTACCTAGATATATCTGTGCCACCAGATATGTTATGTTCACATCAGATTTAGCATTTACTGGTAACATTTGCAATAGCAATGTTTTCAATTAGTGTTTTGGTTTGCAAGACGATTATCCAATCAGAAAGCAGAATGAGCCTCACACAAATCTCTCATTAGGTTTGCCAGTTTCAATGCTATAATTCAGTTGGTGTAAACCTAAAAGAACTCTCTCTGATCTGAACTTTCACTACCTAAATCCCAGCACCTACAGCCATGATGAGTCAGTGCTAGTGCAGCCTCTGCAGCTCAGGGAGTGAATTCTGGAGGGTCTGAGCTTTCACATGAGCCATGGTCTATCCCTATCCATGGTTTTCAGAATAATGGAAAATTAGGACAATTGCTGTAGTAATCAACAATTTATTTTTGAATCGGAAAAAAAAGTTTTCAAAATGTTTTATATAATAGGAAGCTGAAAATCATTAATATTGAGAAAGAAAAACTGGCAAGGCAAGTTTATATGTATAGCACAATTCGTACACAAGATAATTCAGAGTGCTTTACAGAATAAGAAAGACGTTAAAATCACACAAATCAAAAACACAAATAATCACAAATAATCATTATAATATTACCATTAAAACAGAACTGGTGTGTGTCCACTATATGCAGGTTTAGTCACTGGCAACCCAGGTTCAGTTGTGATTGTAGTTTCTTTTTTAAAACTGTAAGAGCGCAGGCTACACACCTTTACCTTTAAAGCTGTATATTTTTACTACTCTATACCTTAAAGCTGTATATTTTTACTACTCTATACCCAGCACACTTATTTCAACATGCACATTTAATAAAGAGTTAAAATAGCAGCCTACAGCATCTTAATGGCTTTCTTATGGGCCCAAGCTAAACTGCTTATGAGTTCATTTATGTTTGTGAGTTAGCGCTTACTCACCAGCCAATTTAGGATTCATCAATTTATTGCCCTGTAAAGTTGGTGCTGTAGGCTTAGAGAACACACTAATGGATATTGTAATAGGACCAAAGCTTGGGTGTGCTGAGCGGGCTATAAAGCAAAATAAATAATACAAAATCATTATCATGTCATTTGGTGAAGTTAATTTGCCTGCTGTTCAGTGCTGACTCTGGGCCTTTTGATCGAACCGTGACAGACATAGACAGTTGCATATTGCTCATAACAGGTTCTGCTTGTGCACAATGTCTATGAGAATGCATGGCTGCGCATTTTTGAGTGTTTTAGATGCGCTTTTGATGAGCTGGATGAGTGGTGCACACAGCCTAATGCGAATCACTGCATACAACATGGACAACAACATATTAGCATAATTATAGTGAGCAGAAAGCAATGTTCTCTTCAGCAGCGATAAAGGAAGCTAATACAAAAATGTTTGCTGCTTTAACGTGCTGCTCGAATTAACATGGGTGTGTTTACTCACTAAGTGGTGACTATGGTAAGGTTTTTATTCTGCACTCTTTTGTTTTAATGTTTTAATATTGTTTTGATTTTGTGTGATGTCTTTCTTATTCTGTAAAGCAGTGGTCCCCAACCACCGGGCCGGGGACCGGTACCGGTCCGTGACGCATTTGCTACCGGGCCGCACAAAAAAAGTAAATAAAATCAGCGACCGCATTTTCTCCGAAGTGACTTTTGCCCGCTCCTCATGACACGCTCATAAACTCGTCCGGATGTATATAATGAAAATCCTGATAGGAAATCGCAACACAGATTCATTTGATATAACGACAAGTTTATTATATCTGTGCTAGATGTGTGTCCGCCGCACAACAGTCAGAGAGTGCATTAGGGCAAAGGGGAGAGGAGAGAGGAGAGGAGGAGACCTTGTGAGTCTTAGCACAAACAGCAGAAGCTAAAGGAAAAACAGCTCTGTGTGAAATATTAAGGTTTCTTGACATTGACTCCATATTCTGAAATGTTTGAAATGTTCATGAAAATAACACTTTAAAAATGTATTTGTGGCGTATCTGAATCTTTTGAAAGCTCCTCTGTGCTTTAGTTCAGTGTGGAGCGTGAGCGTGAGTGAGAGGTGACGTGCGTGTGCATGTGGCGTATGGTTGAGCGAAGAAGCGACGTGAGTCTGGAGTTAAAACATGTGTCCATATCAAATATGTCACAGTAGTTTGTGTAAAGTTGCAGGGGGAGGCAGCCGTGCGTCAGGGCGTCACGTTTCTGATCAAAACTCAACTCAGACCCAATCAGTTGTCAATGCACGTGTGACAGGACACCATTTCCCATCATGCTTTAAGCATTTGTAGTCCATGCAGGCGCCGCAGTCGGTGGAGAGCTGCTGCGCTCTCCTCGCTCAAAAATTGCGGCCATGTCCCAATTCGCCAAATGCACCGTTCCATGTTCTGTTCGAAGTGCGGGTCGAAGCACCGCCTGACTTAAATGCGCCGTTCGAGCGGCGCATTTAAGGGCACTTTGGTTAATTGAGACACGGCCTGCGTCGGCCTCGCTCTCACGAGATTATCTGCGCCCGCCTCGCTCATCTCAAACAAGGCTATGATCTCACCCTGAGCCTCTTTCACCAAAGAAACACAACAGCGCTGCAGCTCCTCGTCTGAGAGATGCTCTGATGAAGAGCAGAGTGAACTGCCTATGGTAGTTAAAGGTGCATCAATACCTAAAAATACCCTGGTACCATACCGTAGTGCCCCATAATACAAATGATTAATAACACTTTTTTATTTTTTTTTTAATCATGCACTGATTTTCACATCGATCCTTTTTTTTTTTTTTTTTTTTTCCCCCAAGTATTATGGTGTTAAAAGTAATGATAAAGTCATATGTCAGTGGTATGTGGAGGACACAAAAATGCACTCACAAACTTTTGAAAGTGCATTGTGTAACATTATTGGTGGAGGATATGTCTCCAAGGAGATGTTATTGCTTTTCCTCTGCACAGATCTGCACTGTGACTTAGCATGGTGGCGTCACCTGCTTGTTTCCATGGAAATAGACGGCATACTGTGGAACATTCTATTCAAAGCAATAACATCCTCATGGAGATTAGGCGGCAAGCCCTTCACCCTAAACGTTAGTGCACCTTTAAATGATTTATTCCAAAACACAATAAATGACACACTGATTGCACCAAATATAGCCTACTGCACCAACAATCGGACCTGGAAATACAATCAGTACTATAAAATATATGCAAAAACGTTACACTTACTTTACAATAACAATAAATACATGGGTAAAGAAGGCGACACTAATCCATTATGTAACTTCTGATGGAGGGTCTGTTACCTACTTGTCTTCATGGAGATGTCGATGCTTTGCCTGGAAGGTTTCACAATAAACTCATCTACCTTCCACTGTAGGTTTTATTTTTACTCACTAGCTTTGTTTTTTTTAATCAAGACATCCACAGCAATTCCTCTTTGCAGCTGTGAGGAAAAATGTTTGCTTGTTTTTTTTTTTTTTTTTTTTTGTTTTGTTTTTTTAAATGGTAATTATTAAAAATAGCAAAATTGACAAAAGAAAAATGTCATAAAAAATTGTGATCAATCAACAAGGAAAAAAATGTGGGTATTTTTGTTTTGTTCTATCGCCTTGCTCCACCTGTTTGTCTCCTCAGATAACTTTAACTCCATACTGTGAGACATTCCAGGCAAAGCAATGACATCTCCATGGAGACAAGTAGATGGCAGACCCTCCACTAAAAAAGTTACATAGTGCTCCTTTAAAATAACCAACACCTTCTACAAAACACTGAACCATCCTTTTAATTTAACGGGTGACAACACAACACAATGCTTCCATACTGCATATTATACCTTACAAAACAAAACTAAATAAACCACCGCCATTTCAGCTGCAAAGGCCTGGACAGTGGTAACAAATCAAAGCGTGATTGGTGGAGACGGCCGTTTCTTTCTACTGAATAAAACAATACAATCTCTATACTACCATGCACCTCCTCCATGGCTGTATTGGTCATGGTAAAGCTGATATAATGTGTATTCATGCCCCTATATGTTCACCTGTCTTCTCCAGCTCATCCTGGCCCAGTGATTTACATTTCTCTGCACACTCTTCTTGCGGATTCAGTGGCTCCCCAGAGGCACGATTTTAGTGAGTTACAGTCGGTTCAAACCTGGGCTCAATCTGCTAAGCTGTAAGTCAGATCTACTGCATTAAAGGGCATAAGAAGTGGGCGCTAGAGGGATTTTATGTCAGAAATTGGCAGCAATGAGAGGTAGTGTTTGAAGCAGCTCTAGCAGATTTTTACTGTCTTAAAAAAGTAGCTTAAACAGTTTGTGGTGGCCCAAACTCATTTCTCACGTACCTTATGTATTCCGAGCATCCTAATTACCCTCCGCAATGAGTTTATAGGCGCTTTAAAACATTTTCAGAGACCAGAGCATAGTTTTGCCATCGCTGTAAAGATAAAAAGGGCTACAATGCTAACTGTGCACTTACTGACTATTAGACAATACAACTCCTTCTAATCAAATGCAGAAAGTACACAACAGACTTAAGACATTATACGGAGGGAGGACTTTTTTCTTTATTTATTTTTGTCCCTGAATACCTACCATACACTAGTTTGTATCTTAAGTTTTTTTTTTTTTTTTAGTTTATATGAGCAAAATCCATTTTCCGATTCCCTTGTGCTCTATGAACGGTCAGAACTTTAAACCTCAATATTCGATCATTCTAAGGGGACAATTTATATGATGTATGTTTCCTCTTTATTGCGAGTAACAAGAAACAAGTAATATTCCCATCAGGGCTCTACGACTACAGGGTAATTGCAGTTTGAAGAGCGGCAGTGGCTCAGTGGATAGAGAATTTGCACACTAACCCGAAGGTCACATGTTTGATCATAGCTCAACCAGTGCCGTTGTGTTCTAGAGCAAGACACTTCATTCATATTCTACTCTCTGTGCATGAATGTGGTTCATGAGTCCACTACAAGGTTTTTGAGACTGCACAAGTTGCTTACCACAGAGTATGTGGTGAATGAATAATGACTACAGTGGAGCGCTCTGGGAGGCCTGTCAAGTGCAATACAAATGTGAACTATTATGGATGAAACTATAAGAATGTGTATATGTGACTCTGTAGCTTTAATAGCCTCATGGCTTACAACTAATACCAGGCAACCTCTACATCAGTGGAGAGTGGAGACTTCAGAGTTTGAATATTAGGCTTTTTACTTAAAATCAACACAATCTGAAACACAGCTGTAGTCTCTAGTCTGTATGAGCAATACTGAGCACAGATTTGCTATCAGAATACAGATTTTGTTTCTCTGATAATCTAAAGTCCACACATACATTTCATTTTGTTTGTTTTTGTTGCACTAAATACAAACAAAAACATGCATCCTTACTGTGAGAGGGCATCTTCAAACCTGACTCACACTTGTCTCGGAGGAGGGCTTTCTCCTGCTTATTTTCATTGAAATGTGGCTCCGCTGGCTATAATCTTCCACAGTATGGCATAAATGTCCATAGAGAATGTTTCAAAGTATGGTTTAAACTTTCTATTTCAATGGAATCATGCAGGTGATGTGCCACTTCCAGAAAGGTACTGTTTGTTCGCAAAATCATTTCAGTGTTTTTTTTTTTTTTTTTTTTTTAAATAACCTTTTAAGAAACTGATCCTATAAAAGTCATCAATTGAAGCTAGGCATTTATTTAGCCCATGTTGATCTTACTAAATAGTATACAGACTCTGCTTCATATCCCTGTATATTTGTATCACATGCATATGTTTTTGAAAGACAGCATATGATGTGTGTTTGAGCAGATGCCTCACAGTCAGACCACTGTGTAGTGTAAACAACAGTCTAATCAACACCTGTCATTTCTGTCACATTGGTTCTGAGTGGAGCAAGATACAAGCCTGCGGGAGTGAAGGGCCTGTTTAAGCTAATGGAAGGTGCCTTTGTCCTCACTGTCTCTCTCCCTCTTCACAGCAGCCTACAATCTCCAATAATGCCTCGGTTATTTTGTGTAGGTCGGTGAACTTGCTTGCTTCTTTTTCTTGCTTGTGTAAAGTGTCTTTGAGTTTCTTCTGATAAGTGCTGATGTCAGTGGTCGGAGGGGTCGTGACGCAGATTGGTAGCCTCACTTCCGTCAGGCTTTCCACCATCTGTGACTTCAGTAGTAGCTTACCACATTTGTGGAGTGCACAAAGGACAACAGTATAGCAAGGGGCTTGTCAAGCTTGTAAAGACTAAATATAAGTCGATCATTATTACAATTACAGGGCAGTTGTAGGAACTGAATGAAAAGTGGAGATAAACATTCAGCAGCACTCAAATTCATCAAGTGAAAAATGGTCTTGTCTTCTCCTCCAGCCATTTTATGGTATCAAATACAGTTGTGTCTATTGACTGGATACCAAACTGTGTCTGTGGCCTCTTGCCCTGAGCATAACCTTCATCTAATTTAAACCATAAATCAAGTCTTAACTGCAGCTCAACGTAAACAGGATATTTCCATTAAGAGATAATAGTCTCACGGGCGAGAAGCAGTTCTTGTTTATTTTAAAGGAACAATGCCTAGATGTACAAACAACCATTCTGAGCTATAACTGTGTGGACATTTTTATTGACTCGTAGTCATTTCCTGATGGATTAAAATATCAAGGAGATCCAATGAAATTATATTTTCCTGCACATCTCATATCGTTTTATCTTGTTTGTTTATGCCAAAGACGGTCCTCACACGGTATGTTTGTGTAAAGGTTTACTTCTAATCAATGGTTATTTTAATCCCAGGGCCAAAGGTGCTACTCACAGCCCTTATGAGTAAACATTGCATTTATATTACATTCTGATAGTGGTGCTGGTTGAAACTGCATTTGAGACTTTAAAGGTGGAATATATAACGTTTCTGTTAGGTAGTCCACCACCTGCTTATATCCTTAGAAACTGTTTTGTTTTTCCTGGAATGTTTCATAGTATTTAACATCTTTCTAGCATTGTGGCTAATATATAAAAGATGCATTGTTTCCAAGCAGGCTTGCCTTTCCACAGAACTAACCTGTAACTTGGCCTGGTGGCTCTGCTGCTTGTCTTGGTGAAAGATAATGTAATTAATACCAAATAACATCTCCATGGAAACAAGCAGGTGGCAGACCCACTAATTTACCACAGGAGCATGAGAGAGCCTCACATTCATAATGACTCACCCCAGTTTCAATTAAAAACTGAATTTTTGAAATACCTATTTTATCATTTCAACCTGTCTGGATGGTGGAAGAAACAGAGAAAGAAACACAACAGGAAATGTATATGGTACCAGGCAAAATGCTAACAGGGACAAGTACCTAAAAACATCCTTACAAAAATAAGCTAATTAAATGATGTAGGGTGGCAGTCCATAAATAGTACATCTCCTCAAATGACCTGTGCCTATGTCTAAGTTTACCTTTGGGCCTTGTGTCCTCAGTGCATTATTTTATTTTTAGAATGCATTTTTCTGAGAGTGTTGCAGCACAGAAAAAAAAACAACACAGGCTTTTTTCAATGTTCACCTTCAAACCAGGTGAAAATAACATAGGACACAATTCATGAAATTACAGCTCCACTTTGAACAGTAGTTGTGAGGAGAAAACACAGGAAAAAATACAGCAGAGAGGTGAAGGAAGGTCTTTAAGCTTTATATCACAATTCATGGTGCAGATAGAGTATTTCAAATCACAGTCCAACAGCAGAAATATGAACTTAAAGGAACTGTATGTTTTGGTTTCAGATATCATAGAGCTGATCTGTGTCACTCAGTACAGAATAATAATGTTGATTAATTCTTAGTTACTAAATCATTGACATGATGGCCAAGTGGTTTATGTTAGTTTATGTTATAAGTTGATGTATTGGGTCTTAATAGGATTCTCTAAACAGAAAGAAGAATGAGTCTCTCATTTTGATTGCCAGTTTCAATGCTGAAAATCCAGCACCTGCAGCCAGTCATTAATCAGTGCTAGTGCAGCTTCTAAGTGAATTATGGAGGTTCTGAGCTTCATCCCGTCCATATACACACATATACTCTGAGAATGAGAAAAATATGTATGTGTCCTCTATCTGTAGGTTAGCCCAGGTTCCCTTGAGATTGTACCTTTAAAACAGTAAAAGCGCAGGTTGCATATAGTTCCTTTAAAGGGATACCCGATTTTGTCATGTAATAACGTAAAACATGTTTTCCCTTGCACAGATTTATTATAGCTCTTAGGGTCAAAATGAGGTTGCTGTGTGCTATCTTTGTAATGCCGCCTTCATGTGCTATGGGAACTGTGGTAAATACATCTTGTTGAGTGGTAAATTGCACATGAATGCTCCCTCATGACGTATTTTCTACTGGAGATACCAGAGTTGCCAGACTGAAAATAACCTTTGACCTAGCACCACTGCAGACAAGTGAATTTTAAAAACATGTTTTACATCACCTGGTTGTTTTGTGGTTTAACCTGCATACAGCAGCTCACCTTCAGTAGAAGCCCGGAGGTCCGGAGTGGGATGTATTCAGGAAATGACCCAAAAGACAGGCTCTGATCATGTAAAACTATTTTATTACAAAAACAGAGTATATGCCAATCACAGACAGAGTCTGGGTATTCTCTAAGCCAATGTGAGAAAGACCATGAACAAAGGAGTTCACCTGTACTTATACCCTATGGGACTATAGGACAGCCCCTTGACACATGTTGGTTTTTCCATACCTTAGCTCGAGAACTTAGTTGTAAAGAGTTTCCCGCGTTCCTCTCAGTGTGAGCTTATGACCTTTGTCACCTTAACTCGTAAAGGGACAGAAAGGAACATATGGTCTGATGACAAATGGCAGAACAGACACTACAGTTTCTTTAATGCTTGTCTGTGTAATCCCTCTGTCCAGGTCTGATTCATAGTAAAAGTTAAAGTTAAATCTGTCAACTGGACAATAGGTTGTAGGAGTGAAGCATGAGCGAAGCGTCTTCACTCCTACAACTTTGTCCAGTTGACAGATTTAACTTTGTTTTTTATGCTTGTATAATGATGCGCATTTACAAGTTTTATGTACCCATTTTTCCACTTTACATGATTTAAGAAAATGCAGTTCTTCTTTGCTTTTGTCCTCAGCGATCTGTGGCTAATCTCAGTGGAACATGAGCGACAGTGGCTCAGTTGGTATGGTGTTTGTCCATTGATCTGAAGGTTCACGGTTTGAATCCTGCTCTCAACTTGAACATCATTGGTTGAGTGGTCAGATCCCCTGACCCACAGGTTGCTGGTGTGATTTCAGCTCCCAATGCAGCCGTTGTGTCCTTGTACAAGACACTTAACCCTCAGTGTCCGCGTACACTGCATAAATGTGTGTGTGAATGGGTTAGTGGTTCCTTGATGTAAAGCGTTTTGAGTGCCTTGAAGGTGGAAAAGTGCTACATAAAAATGTAGTATTTTACCATGAATGCTTGTTTATACTTTATGTATGAATACTTGTCAAGAAAATATTGGTTTTGACATGTTTCATTTCAGTACGAGCACAAAAGCACATAAACAGAATGCATTTGAAATTCCCATTGTATTATTTAATCTTCTCTGTAACACATGAAGGGAGCACAGTTATTTATCCTCAGCAAACCAGGAACTGTGCTGTTAGCATTCTAGTTGTTTAATTGCATTGAATTGATATATTATATATCAAATATATATGAAGTGACAACATACGGCAGTTAATGGTTAATTGGTTAATTGCCTGATTGTATTTTAAACCAGGAGAGTGTGTTGTTACAGCTGTTAATCGTCGAAATAAAAAAAAAATTAAAGATCTGAAAATCTGAAAAACATGCAAAACAGAATGAGTTCTGTTTAAATGGTTTCCAGTGGAACAAAGTTATTCCTCACTTACCTTATGCATTTCAAACATCCTAATTCCTCACTGTGATGAGTTTACAAGCGTTTTTCAAGGAATTTACCACACTAGCTTCTCCACTGTGTTTTTCTCCAGTCAAATTACTACTATTGCTCAATCATCCAATGACCAGACTATATCAGTAGTACCACCGTCTACAAACTACTATTTTCTACCTAGCACTTACAATGTTTAAGTCAATATCGGAAACAAGGAAGCCATTTTATGAAAACAATCTTTTTCACAGACAGACAGCTAAGGAAGCACTGTGATATGCATGGGAAAAATATAATGAAAAGTGCACCGCAGCAGTTGTTCCCTGACCATGCTGAGGCAGTGGCTTTTTGGTTAATGAAGCCGGTGATTTACAGCAGACAGGAGCAGAGGCCGTGGACTGTCTGAAGGAGAGAGTCTAATCAAAAGTATAGGCTACCACTAGAACTCAGGCCAGGAACCAAGCGAGCAAAACTAAGATGACAGATGAGATAGTGGGAAATTTTAGGCTTGAATGAACTAAAACAGGGATCCATTCACATTGGAACATAAGCACTTTAAATGTTTGTACCAATTAGTTTTATTTTGATTACTGATATTGCTGACAAGGTCCATTAAACCACACACTTTTTGGTATTTTAACTTCAAAAGTCACTGAGCCACGAGTACAGTTCTAATTAAAACTTCTTTCTTCAAGGTGAGCAAGAAACCGGTTTACAATTTGCATTTTAACAAAAGTAATGACCTTTTCCTAATAAAATCAGCCATATAGCGTGTTGTGATGTCATCAGCAATACATATAGCATTTGTAGTTGTCTTGTTTCATCAAATTAAAGCTTCACTGTGTAACATGAACTATAACAAAAGCATTTATTTCTATTTGTATTACATAATTTATCCTTGAAATGTTACACAGTGGGGCTTCAAGTAAACTATGAAACAACTACACCCAAGGCTATTTAAATCATTGTTATTCAAAATGTGTTTTTAAAGGGCACCTTTGTCATTCTATTTGCAGATGTAAAACTTGAAAATTACCAGAACAGACTTAAATACATTTAACCAAAGCATTTTGAAACACCCTTTTAGAGTCAGTATACAGTATTTTAGGGCAGTGGAAGCCATATAGATAACACATTGATTTAGTAAGAGGTGGGATGGGAAAAGGCTTTGAGGAGGTGCATGGAGGATGGTGGAAATGGGAAACGTGCGACAAGGGACCTACAAAACTAGAGTAGGAGTGAATCTAATCCCATCAAAATGCAAACCTGCATATTTTGCTGTAGAGCTCTCATGCTTTACCATTATATTGTTTATGAATGAGGCTCCTGCTAAAACATTGGTTCATAGAGACAGGATGTGGAGGTGCACACTGACATTTTGGACCTTTTTCAGCCCGTAACTCTGCCTAATGTTCTGGCACCAAACTGGATTTCAGCATTTCCATTTTAGGATCACACTCAGATGTAGCTTTGGACTCTATAGAAATAACAACTCATTTTGTGGTCTACCTGCGTCTAACAGAAAGGAAGTCTGAAAGTTTTTTCTTCAAAATTCTTAATAATCTCCTTAAATATATAGCTGCAACTAACCTGGAAGAAAAGACATCAGGAAGTGACCGATTTATCTTATTCAAAATTGTTAAAAGTGCACATGGGGCTAACAGAATCTTTGTCAACATATATGTAATAGTTTGAGTAGTTCATTCTAATTGAGTCTTCAGAATAGGCTCCATATTGCCTTGCTATGGCCATGTGTATCGGAACTTACTTTATTTATCTAGTCAATCTTCCGGGCTAATGTTACAATAACTATAAATTTGGAATATTTAGATTGTATTTTTTTTATTTATTTAATACATTTATTAATAAATGTATTTTTATTTCTATTATTATTATTATTATCATTATTATTATATTATTATTATTATCATTATCATTATCATTATCATTACTAGTTACATGGGATGTCTTTCCCGACATCCTCACAATTTGGTTTTACTGTGGCAACCGTAAAATTGGGTTCCATCCAAGCACGCAGAGCTTAACCTCTATATTTGGATCTTAATAAATGTTGACAACAGTAACACAATGGGACACAGGATTAGCTGTCTTGTCAGAATGATTGAATTAGAGTGTAAGTCTTTATCAATTTCAAAACCAAACCTGCTATGCCTTATCACAGTGTCCATCATGGCTGAGTTTATATAGGACCTGTCATGGTTCTATTGGAAAGCCATGAACTTGCCAGGAAACATTAAGAATATTCAACTTACATCTAGTATTGCTATCACAAATTGAGCACATAACTGGGATTGGAAGTTTCTATTTAACCTTGGGTACCTTATTTACAAAAGTCAGAAGGAGAAAGTTGCAGTTTAAATCCATAACTTGTGATCTCATACACTACACTTTTGGAATTTTAGAGAGTAGAGCAGAGGTATGGGGGGGATAGGGGGTAGGTGAAAACAGAACATTCTTGAATGCAGAGAACAGTAACCAAACATGCATGAAGCAATTGAAATACAGCATACAGTTATAACACGGTTAAAAGCTAACAAATGTTGATTTTACATAAGTCCTCTTTAAGGAAAACTTTCTTGAAAACTATTGAATTTCTATCTAAAGCTTGCACACTCTATTTGTTAACGGACCAAAAGAGTGTTAGCCCTGTGAGAATGTGCTAATTGGTCTGGGATGTCTGTCTCATGCTGGTATCAGGCTTCAGGCTTCTCAAACTATTAAGACTTGATTTTATTTGTTTACAGAAATAGACACTTTGCCACTTGGGGAAAACCAGGAGGAAGAGCTGGAGATGCTTGGTTCATTCATGACGGGAATAGATAGGATTGCAAATGAGTGCCTCAGATGTTCTAGGACGTCTACAGAGGAGGACTTGTGGGAGAAGCACTAGTGCACTGCATCAGTCAGACAACTCAATTTAGTGTGTGGTTGCTTCAGGAAGGGCATCTGGAGGAGAAGAATGATACTCAAAGGTGCACGATGTAACTTTTCTAATGTTATTGCTTTGCCTGGAGTGTTTCACAGTATGGCATCAAGCTGTCTCAGTGGAGATAGATAAGTGTAATACCACGCTGTGGAACAGTTCAGGCAAAACAATAACATTTAAGCAGATGGACCGCGACAGAAAAGTTACAGAGTGCACCTTTAAAGGAACTGTTTATAGTTTACATTCTTATAGTTTAGTATTAAGAGTGGAAACTGTCTAAAGAGGACACATTCAAGTTTCTCTCAGTATATGGCTTGACCATGCCTCATGTGAAAGCTCAAAACCTCCAGAACTCACTCACTGAGCTGCAGAGGCTGCACTAGCACTGATTCATGATCAGTGCTGCAGGTGTTTACGTAGTGAGTGATTCAGGTCAGAGAGAGTTCTTTTAGGTTTAAACCAGTTGGATTTCAACACTGAAGCTGGCAACCCTAATGAGAGATTCATGTGCCTCACATGAATCTCTCATTAGGGTTGCCAGTTTTTTCATTCTACTGTCTGACTGAATAATTGTCTCTAGAATCAAAACACCAAATTAAAGCATACATAAATATTACATCATGTCCAAGCTTTTTGTAACAAAGAATAAATAAACATTTGAATTATTATCAGTAAAAGCTATATTTGATTTGAATATGTTCATATCTGTGGACACAGAAATTTAAAATAAAAATCTTACATAGAGTTCCTCTAAAATAATGATCAAGTATTTTGTGTGGTCCTTGAAAGCTCTGTGTCCTGTTTTCACCTCTCTCCTCTGCTGTTTCTGATATCATTCTGTTTTTGATGGTCCACTCACTTTTGGCTGCAGGTGTGTGTTTGATCCAACCACCAGTGCACCCGCCTCACAACTCTCCCCACAAACCCAACTCAAAGCAGAGCACACACATGCACACACACACACAAACATACACACACGCGCACACTCACACACGACACACACGCACTCACACACAATGCACACACACACAAACACGCGCGCACTCACACGCGCACACAAGCACACACAAAGGCACACACACAAACACGCACCCACACATGCACACACACAAACACACGTGCACACACATGTGCACACATACACACAAACACACACAAACACGCACACACACAGCATCATATCAAAGGACACCTGATATAATTGAGTGGGGACGTCCATTTAGCAGATTAATTTGTCCTATTAGCAGCATTAAGCTGTTATTTACACCTTGTTAGCTCTGTATGTCAGACGCTCAGATCCAAACACATGTACAGACTTTATTGGCTCATAACATCATTTATAGATTTTTTTAATGCTCATAATTGCTGAGTGGGAATGCAGACAGTGATATGTTTGATTTGATATGACATTCATAGAATTATAAATAGGCTTGTTTGATTTTGGTCAATGTTTGTTTTTTCCCTGAGGGCCATATTTATATCTAGGCATGTGTTGGAGAGCCAGACCAACGCGATGTATATAAATAATAGGTTACTGTTACTATACGCTGTACTAGTTATTGCTGAAGGGGTTAAAACAAGCCCTTGGGTCACAACTTACCCAGGTCTGTTTTCAGTAAACAAGGTTTCTGACCAAAAGAAACCTTGAAATGGTTAGATATATTTTATGTAAGAAGTAGTAGTGATAATTCGACTTACATTAGTAAAGTCTTTGTAATTTTAATGTTTTTTACATGCATGAAATGAACAGAATCTGCCTCTACTTGATAAATATATTTTCTTCTCTGAATAGACATTTGAAAAAAACACAAACAAAAACAATATTTAGAGGCTTCGCATATTAATTCTGTCCATTGTTACACTTGATTCAATGGTTGTAAACTGTTCTCAGTGACTTGTCTTTACTGCGGGCTGTAAAATGTACTTAAGCCAGGAAGACCTCCTTAAACTACATTGCATTTTACTCTTATTTCAAATCATGTTTTTGCAATTTCATAATTACAAACTTTTAAAATGTGTACATTTAAAAGTTTTTACTTGATTATTAATGTTTTTTTCTTTTATATAATCTGCTTAGTCCTTGCTCTTGATGTTACCTAATTTTGATATTTCCTGCAGTATTAAGTTAAGAGTTTTAATTATTCCCTGGTGTTGGTAGCATGGTCACGGCCTAATCTTGGTTTATTAAATGAGTGGAAATGGAATTAAAAATTGAAGCCCGTGTGTTTTGATGAGGCCTGGTGGTAATGAAGTGAATGCAGAGGCTTTATTCATGCTGGTCTGATTGTCCCATGAATATTACATACCCAACTGATTGATTATAATGTGATGAATAATTTAAGTCAATGCTAAGTTTAGACTTTGCAACTCAATCTTAAATAGTTGTTGGAGTATAGTTTTGGGTGATAAAGTGGAATATTGCATGTGCAGTGTTGGGTAGAATACTTGGAACATGTATTTAGTTACAGAATTCTGAATATCTGCATTAAGCTGTATTGTGTTAAATAGTCCAATCAGAGCTCTGTATTGTGAATGCTTGTGAATATTTTCCAAGCGTAAATTGTGTTTTCCTTTGATTTTAGGGAAGTATTCAGAATGCCACAAATACAGTTACTACTACTTCTACTACTACTGCTTGATGCTGGTCATGAGTCTGGGTCGTTAAATTTTCTAAATGCATCAAATAATCCTTCAGCGAGGGCTCGATAAGCAATAACCAATTCTGATACCACGTTTGTAGTAAAACACTGCTATTGCAATTTCCAACTTAAAACAATTATAGTTTATTTAATATTACAATGTGATCTTATACTAGATCTGATATAGGGCTGTAAATATCTGGGTTGAAGGCAGCCCAATGCAGAGGACACATTTCAATAGGATGAAATGCATATTAAATCCTACATCATAGATAGAAGAGAAAAAAAGAACACCTCAGTTAATCTACCGCTGGTCTGTATACAGTATTAAAGAAATCCATTATGTTTTGAGTAGTTTATAGCAGTTATATTTAGTTGGCATTAAACCTCAACTAAGCATAACTCATCACAAAATCACATGTTCTATTATTCATGTACATTCGTTTATTCTCAGACCAATATAGACCCAGTCCAACTAATATAGACCCTGTTGTGTGCGTTGCAGCGTGGGTGTGTGAGTGTTTGTTTCCTGCAGGTTTCGCCGCCTCTGATCCAGTTTAACAGATTTCTATTTTAAGTTCATGACTTTCACACGGATTTGTATCTTTACACTTCGTCTGTAGCATGACGTTCACAGGCAGAACTAGGAAATCTTTCTATAAACTTGCTCATCCTCAACAGCTTTCTCTAAACAGAACCATGGCCAATGCGTGACAATGCCATGACGGTAAAGCTAACAATAACTAGCATGGCAACACGCACTTCCTGATTATCAGACAAGAAAATGTTATATAATTAAATGTAGACTGCAAACATATTTTCAAATTATTATTTTGGTTACATTGTTCAGTGAAGTGTCTTACCAAGGGATACAATAGACAGATTATTCAAACTGCATACCCTGCGGTTAGTGGGTGGATACATAACCTGCTGCACCACATTAGTCCCAAATGAAAACGGTTACTTAAATATTTGTTTGTAGAATGTGCCTAACAGTGCAGTTACAGGATTGATAGCTAAGTCTTTGTTGTGTTAATCTGTATTTGTCCCTCAGCTCTCCTGTTTATCTGTCTGCAAGACTCAGAGGAAGGTTACAAGCACAAGGCGGCCCACAACAATTAGAGCTGATTAAAACGTGTCAAATGTTCAAAATGGAGTCAGACATCCTTGAAAACTATTTGTTTCACCTTGAAACAAATAGTTTGGCTGTGCTTTGTTTGACAGTCTGCTAGAAAGATAACAGTTGCCAGTTTTTTTTTACACTTTCAGAATCAAAGCACAAATCAGTTGTATTGCCATTGTTAGTGAACAAAATTTGCAAACTAAGATTTCGTTTTGAGGTTATGTTGCAACGTTAAGCAAAGAAATCATAACTGAACCTGTGTTGTCCAATGTTCTCTGGCTGCAGGGTAAGGCACTGGCACGTTTTTCTCATTGGCAGTATAAGGACAGGGCATGCCTAATGTGAAAGCTCTGAAACTCTGAGTCCTTTTAGGTTTAGCCCAACTGGTTTTCAGCACTGACACTGGCAACCCAAATGAGAAACTCATGTGAGGCTCATTTTGCTTTCTGATTGGAAAATGCCTTGAGAACCAAAACACCAAATTATAACTAAATGGGGATCATTTTTGTAACTAACATTTTAAACAGTTTGCAGGGGTCCAACGTTATTTCTCACTTTCCTAACGCATGCTTAGCCTCCTAACTATTCACTACAACAGGTTTATGAGAGCTTTTCACAACTTTTGGAGACCAGAGCAGAGTTTTGTGTCACAGTAAAGCCAAAAACAACTAGCATGCTAACAGTGTACTTCCAGACAATATGTCGCTTGATGCAAGCAGCACACAGTGGTTTCATAAAACAATTTTTGCTCAGCTACATGGAACAATCAGGTACAGTCACTTTAAATCAAATAGGCAATACAGCCTTTAACATAGACTATTGAATTTCATCTTTATATTTTAGGTGCAGTATGTTAAAGCCTCTCAGTATGTTAAAGCTTCTCAGTATGTCAAAGCCTCTCAAAGCTACACTACTTCATAGACACTGCTGCAAGGAACTGCCTTACCGGGCACATACAGCAGATGTTGTGTCCAAACGCCGCGAGCTTTAGCCACTACATTAGCCTGTGTTTTGTGTGACAGGTACATGGCCATCATCCACCCCCTGCAGCAACGCATGTCGTCCACGGAGACCAAGGTAGTAGTGGCGGTGATCTGGGTCCTGGCTATGCTCCTGGCCTTTCCGCAGTACTACTACTCCAACATTGACCAGCTGCCCGGCCGAGTGGTCTGCTACATCGACTGGCCCAATTACACCTCCTGTGACTTCAAGAAAATGTGAGTCAGCTACAGTCAAAGTGCTTAATATACCGCAATGTGTACAGATGTTGATATGCAGAAATTAAACACAGAGAAAATGAATAAATACATTGCCAAGTTGGTGGTCTAGTGGTTAGGTTACGGCACATTTGGTAGGTTATGAGACTGATCCCCAACTCATTTATAAAGAGGATTCAGACTGGGGCTGCACAGTGCCATTATCATTACAAATCAACATCATTATGAGTAAATTGACAAGTTGTGGTCTATAGTGGTTAGGTTGAAACACACAGAATAAGTTGCAAGACCAATTTCCAACTCTCACAATTTGGTGAATGTCTTTCCACACTCGTCACCATATTTCACTATTCCACATCATCTTGGCTAATAAAACCTACAGGTTATAAAAGTTCCAAAATACAATAAAAATGTAGAAATAGATTAGAAATAGAAGAGAATGTATTATCATGTATATTAAGGGACGTTACAGTAGAGATTCCCTAACTCTCTTGTCTCACCCCACTTCAATGTGCTTTGACTCAACATAAAAATACACAAAGCAATAAGTACCTTCAAAACCACTTTTCATGACATTTCATTGCACGTACTTTGCTACAACTTCTGCTTTTTTACAAGTTAATACATAAGTAGAAAAACATTTCAAATTATATTGCACTTGAAATCTGAGGTCCACTTGAGGTCCTTGCACTGTGGCTTTTCACACTCTTGTTGTCATGTAACTGCCTTCCATAGAGTCCCCCTGAGTAGCACTTTAAAAGCTTGTAATACTGTATGTAGGTCTACTTAACACGCACTGGTGAAGGTGTACACCATATGTACCACCCTGCACAGATTTGGCTGCACCTGGCTCTCTGCATTTAGCAGGTGGGATCTGGCCAGGGAAATAACAGATTTCTCATTCAAAATTTGACCATGGTGCTTAGCCATTTAGGTTTTGTGAAAGAAACAGCTTACATTCACCAGGAAAGCAGCAATTTACAAAGCCAGGTTTTTATTGTCACCATCTGTTTTCTGTGCTGGGTTAAGAGCTTGAACAATCTGCACTAATCCTCCTGTATAGACTAGAATGGCTACAATACATTTCTCTGGCTGGCAAAGGAATTTCAATATGTAACACTGATCATATTACTTAGCATTACAGAGGAGCATTATGGAGATACAAGCAAAAACACCATTTATTTAAACACATGTATTTGTGTTATTGAAAGGAATAAAGTGTACTACAATTTATGCAAAAGTAATCTAGCGACAAAAATGACAGGTGACAGCCCAGTGGTCTTTACTACTATCATAATTTCATAATCTTACTGAAGCAGGTGTGAATTATGTGGGGAAAAATATACTCTATGCATATTTCATGAGCATTACAATCGCAGTGAGCATTACAATTAAGATTAGATTTGGAATATATGTTTAGAAAATTCATTTAGTCTTTTTCTTATAACAAACTTGGCCTTATTAGAAGGAAATGCAAAATGTGCTAATAGTATATTTCTATTCACAGTGCACAAAACATGTTCAGGAGCATTAACATTTGAGAAGAGATTGAAATATGAACTTATAAGAAATCACATGCATGTCAGAACACGTTTGTAGAAATATAATCTGTAAGGTATAATAAGACAGGATATTTTGTTGTTTGCTGAGGAAATTATGAACTTATGTTACTTACTGTTTATAGTCTGTTCATAGATTTTAATTGGATTGCCATAAATTAAAGCTACATGATTAATCACAATCAAATGGAAATCAGAATTTGAATGGACACTAGTAGCAAAACTGCCAACACTGTAGTCCTGAAACGTGATTCTTGTGTTAGTTTCAGTTTTTCAGTCTTTTTGACAATTGTTCTGGATGTGTTTAAAATGAAAGATGAATCGACAATCTAATCACAATTAAATATTTCACTCAAATCGTTCAGCTCTATCATAATCTGTAGTACACTATAACAAACCAGCTGATTGCATTATACAAGGTCATATAAAGAGGTTACAAATATCTGGATGTACAAGAGTATCCTTCCTTTTTTATTCTTATTCAAATGTACTGCCACATCATTGTTTTTACTTCCAAGAATCAGCTCATTTGAATACCAAGACTAAATCAGAACTACACATGGACTAAAAAAAGCTGTAATGTGTCCAACTTAAACCGAAGTCAAAAAAATAAAAAAAATAAAATAAAATGATGTAATCTCTATTAATGGCTATTTTCTTACATTTAGCCACCAAGTCATCATCAAAGTTTTTCATCAGCTATTATCCAAACTACATAGTGCCTGTTTCCTGTAGAGCTGTGTACATTTGTGTGACCCTGACTGGGCACACACTCTCCTGTCCCCTCTGCTCCAGATATCATGTTTCGCTCACCACCCAAAATAGATCAGGACATATTTTTATATCGCACTTAATATACAGCGTTAAAGTTATGCAGACGACATGCACCAGAGGGTCTAAAGATTTCTAAGATCTCTCTCCATAGCACATTCTGAAGAATCATTTCTGAGTGGCACTGAAGGAGCTGATTGACCACTTTAAAAAAGCTTGTTCCTGATTACAGGCTGCACTGGTAAAAAGCCTTTTATATTCAGCAAAAAGGACTGAAAGGAAAAGTTGTAGGAGTCAAAACAGGAGTACAGTTGTAAAAATAATGAAGTACTTTGTTCAAACCTCATGTAAATAAAGGTGCACTGTGTAACTTTTCTGGTGGAGGGTCTGCCATCTCTTTGTCTCCATGGGGTTGTTATTGCTTTTCCTGGAAACTTATCTTATCTCATGTAGACTATAATGCCAACAAGTTACAGGTTACATCTGTGGACAGGCTGTCTGCCTCAGTAAGATTGTACAGGGTCCAAAAGTCACTGACAGTTGAAAAAAAAAATAAATAAATAACTCTTTTGTTTCTAAATATTTTTCTTTCATTTTTTCAGAGCATTTAGAACTACCCACGTGACATTAATATGAGCAAATATAGCACCCAGATATGAACCCTCAACTTCAGAATCCCAGCGGTGTTACCGTCGACATTTTAATACCAGAGATGCCCCAAGCGTAAATGCCATTAAAGGAATAATAAGTAGTTTTCAAAGACAGGGGGCAGTATGTGATCTCCCGAGACCTGACTAGTCCCGATTTCTTCCTGTGGGGCTACTTTAAAGAAAAGGTGTTTGTGAATAAACCTCAGAGAATAAATGACTTAAAACGTAATATCGAGGATCAATTAAGAGCCATAAGCCCAGAAATGCTTTCAAATGTTATGCAACGTGTTGGATTGGGCTGTTCAGTGCGAAACCGAAAATGGTGGACACTTAAAAAACATTATTTTTTAAAAATTAGGTCATTTTTACTTCCTAGTTTAAGTAGTGATAAGATCAAGTGTAAGTGAACAATTATAACCATACATATTGCCAAAAATCTCAGAAGGTTCGATTTACCTACTGCTAAAATTTGGTGAGTATAACTTAAGAATTATAAGAGCTATTGAAGATTTAAAAGTGTCAGTGACTTTTGGGCCACCCGGTATATATTTTTATGGTACCGTAGTAATAACAAACATTGTATTTGAATACATGGAAGATAGAAGTTAAATGCCATTCAGTGGGACATTCAAGAGAACATCTCCATGGAGAAATGACAGACCTTCCACAAGTTACATGATGCTTTGATAAAGCAAAGTAAAGTTCTGAGTCTTTTGGACCTGAATTGTGGCTTATGTTTTACACACTGGAGGAGATGGAAAGACTGAGGTGGCTGATAGCTCCGCTGCTGCTGCATCAGTAGAGGTTCGGAGCCAAAATAAATGGTTTCAGAGATTGAAGTTTCTCACTTTCATTACTATATTCTAATACTCCACATTTACCCCTACTGTGTCATTTGGCACAACTGTTATCTTAAATATCTTCAAGATATTCTATATTGGATCAAAATCTTGCACTCCAATCTTAACTCTTATCGCCTTATAAGAATAACAGGTGTAAGTGTGTGGGGGCACTTGACTGCTTGATCACTCAGACTCCTGAGTTTGTTTATATAGCACAGAGAAAAACACTCACAACCTCCTCTATAATAAGTTTGGTCTCTGCCCTGAGATGGATGATCAAAGCTGAGCAGGGAACAAGAATTATTGTGTAAATGTTGTCGACTTAAAGCTGTCCTGCATCTTCCCGTTCCGCCTGTTTCCACAAACTACTCAGAAAAACAAGATAAATGCATTTTGCCCCTGAGGTAACCTAATCATATTTTATGGCTGTGGGAAATCTCCTTCTTTGGTTTCTTAGTGGATTTGTCCTATTGAGATTTCAAGGGCATGCACAAGATGGAATAAAATGGTATGATATTATTGCAGAACTGTTCTTATTCATGATTAGCTTGAAAAGACCGCACACGAACATATATTAGAAAACATACGTTTGCTAGGACCTCTGACAAGGCACTTATATCTTGCCATGGTGAAGATATGGTTCCCTGAACATTATTTTGTTTTCATTTATTTATTTATTTACAACAAGAACACAGCCCAGATTACACTGATATCTTGAGAAGATATGCTCTATGCCAGATTTTGCTACAAGATACTGCAGTCCTTACATAAAATCACTTCTGACAACATTTCATCAATGCTAATGCTTCCTAAAAATCATCACGAAGCATTTCAAATAGTCTAAATTCATTAATACAATTTTCCATAAGATACCAAGTTTCGAATTTGTTCTAAAAATACGCAAAATCCAATTCATAGTTATAAATATCCTCTAAAAATGTACAGTTATTAAATTGTAGTCGTCTCATCTGACCTCCGGCCGCGTGTTTTGGACACTGTCAACTGATCACCACCTGGTGGTGAGTTGGATCCGCTGGCGGAGGAGAAAGCCGGATAGACCTGGCAGGTCCAAGCGTATCGTGAGGGTTTGTTGGGAACGTCTGGCGTTTGAATTTACATGAGAGCACAATTGGTTGCGGAGTTACAGTAATAAAAAGTCCGCAACGACGATAGCATCCGACGCTAAAGGACTACAAGCACACACCTGGCTCGCGAGCCATAGGTTCCCGACCCCTGTTTTAGACCATGAGAAAAAGTCTGGTAGTTAGTACAAGTTTTGAGGTAAGCTGGAAGCTGTATTTCATTTTTTCCCCACACATCATTTGAAGGGTCTCAGGTCAAACCTTGTGCATGGAGTTGTTGCGCACATTTGCAAGACACTCCAATCCAAATGTTCAACCCTGTTTCCCTAACACTAACCCCAGCCACAATTTGACAAATAGAACTAAACTACAAGACACACAAGACCTGCACAATTTTCTCTTGTCAAATTCAATTCTTGTCAGTTCAAAGAAAATTTCTTTCTACCAAATACATTAATCAATTTACGACACTACTAATAATATATATTCTATTGCAGTAATTAAAATGTTGTCTATTTAATTAGCTCGAGGTTAGGTGACACTTTTGTATTTCTCGTTTCATTTGATTCAAGAATGTTATTACTGAATGATTTCTCTTAGGATTCCAAGGACTGCTCGACCACTGCTGTCCATTGGCACAATAGTGAAGACTCCCACACACTGAGCCACATATGCAGCGAGTCTGGTCAGCCGGCTCTGCTCCACAGTGTCGCTCCCGGCCTCCTGTCTCTGTCTCTCAAACAGGAAACCATTATGTGGCATACAAAAGCTGCAGCTATGTGCACAATGTGGTTACCATCCGCTAATCATGAATGTTTTAATGACACCTGAGGGAGGGAGTGAAAATGGCCTTAAATTGGAATTGGTACTAAAAGTTCTAAATAGTGTATTATGCAGAAATGACTGGAGCTTTTAAGCGTGATATAATGCTTTTTCAGTGGCCTATACAAAGTTGTATTTTGATCCATGCGTGTTTGAGTTATCCCGCATTGTCCTACATTTGAGATTTGGAGGCTCAGAAAATTTCATTTTTTACCTACCCCCTATCTCATCTGTACAATTGACCCTTGTCTTAAGGCACAAAATTGTTACATGGCCATTTTGAAAATCAGCATACATGAAAGAGGGTATTTGGTATTTTTGATCAATTAACAACATTTTAGATACAGGTTTTGTATGACTAAATACATTTGAAACATCATATGGCTTCTTTATTGTCATCTCTAGATCTATGTCAAAATGTGTCTATTTTACAATTATCTATAGAAAAGAAGTCATGATTCAAACTCACCAAGCTCGAGTCATTTAAATTTGGATCTAGATTTATGCAGAACAGTCATGACATATTTGCCATTTTATTTCTTTTAAAAAAACCTATTGTGTTTGTGTCTGCTCTATAATGTATGACACATGTAGATCATTATAATATTATAAATTAATCTAAAACCATTTAAGAAAAGAAACAAGTTCGATGACTTCCACGTTAGAAAACTGCAGTTGCCCAATGGGAGCTAACGTCACACTAAATGTCATCATATCATAGCAGCTGATTTTTTTTTTTTTTTCATTTGTATCAAAATTACTACATAACACTGTACAATCCTGTGCGTATCACTGAGTAAGAAAATAAACCTGAACAACAAGTAAGTACAGAGCAGATGTGTGCCGGTGGGACTGAAAACGGCTTGATCTGCAGCATGGTGTCTTGAAAATAAGCGATTAAAGATTTTTCAAACATGCACAAAGCAGTCCAAATACAACTTTGGGTGAGTAGCTGGTGAGAGGAAACAACTATAATGTTAAGTGCTAAAAAGTCTTTTGCATAATAGGTCTACTTTAACACTGGAGAGTTATTGTTTATAAGACACAGGGAAAAATATAACAAAGCAAAAGCTCATATTGTAAAAGCTCTGATCATGCTGTCAAAGACCCTTTACTTCCCCATGCTGCTAGTCTTTTGTGGCTCTCATCTCGCACATATGGCACTGTGTTTGTATGTTTACTCAGGGCTTTGGTGTTTTTTGCAGCTAATGCCATCATCTGGTGGTACTGATGTATGTAAATAGCCCTGACCTCCAAAAGACCTTATAGATCCCCAGGCTTGCTCTGTTTGATGATTGATTCAGGGTTTATGTAAAGATTTGTACTGTCAAACACAATACAACAATAGGACAAGTTATGGTTATACTGTGAGCATGACATTTTCAAAACGTAATTTACTGGTAGAGCAAAAGACTTGAATAGTAAAGCACTCATTACGTGGATAGGCAACCCACACAAACACAAGGAGAACACGCAAACTCCAAACTAGAGCTGTGTAATTTTTCACATTTGAATTAAGATCAAGATTCAGTCATCTTTAATCGTCAATAACATGACTGTGGTCCACAGCCAATCCTCTGGCAGTAGAAACATGGGATTTGGAGTTCAGATTTTGGATAATTTTTGACTTTTTTGTATTGAATGTTAAATGATGAGAAGTGCACATTGGGACTTGAACCGGGGACCTTCCCACTGTGAGGTAACTTGCCTCTGCTGTTTACTGTGCTGCCTTGAACAATAAATACAATGAATTGCTTAAACCACCGAGTAATTTGATATAAGTGTGTCATTCTTTTGCTCTTCCTTAAAACAAACAACAATCACTATTTCAACATTCATTGTTCTGTACTCTCAACATAGCCAACAAATAAACCACACAAGTTTAAAGTATATTCAGCAAAGTCTTGCAATGTTTGGCTAATATTTTGTTTATCCTTTAAAAGACAGCTAATCAATGCTCTAAAACTACCTGGAGGGCAACTAATCTACATGGAGGGCATGACCGGGAACACACACCAACAGTTAATCAATAAAGGCCAATGAAACTACTCCCTGTGTTTACCTAGCAGCCGGCCCACGGACTTTGGGGGCCAATAACAGAGGTAGCTTTCACACTAAATTGGCTTGTGTGTCAGGGTGCTGCAATAAGTGGCGCCCCGTTAGCGAAACCACGGATAGCTGTAGTCACAAGTACTGCTGCCCTCTGCCAAAACGCTCATTAATTATGTACCGGTCTCAAAACTCCCACATGGGCTAAAAATCCAGGCACCTTTACAAGTTAATTATGCCTATAAACACCTCTGAAATATAGAGGTGGGAGGAGATGACTGCATAGTAGTAGTGGTGGTAAACGTGGAGAAAATGCAATTGCACTTCACTATCTGGTATATTCTTTTTTTTATACATTAATAAAGTGTTTCTTCAGAAATTTGAACAAAAGTAACCTTTCCCTCTTAATCCACTCTGGTCACA
Organism: Periophthalmus modestus; assembly: GCA_019594935.1. Taxonomy (NCBI): domain Eukaryota; kingdom Metazoa; phylum Chordata; class Actinopteri; order Gobiiformes; family Gobiidae; genus Periophthalmus; species Periophthalmus modestus. Next base: position 13,430,873 of record JAIEZT010000012.1, on the reverse strand, counting down.
CTTGGAGAAGTAAAAATGCAACAATAATCAATACAACATTTGTGTCTTTACCATTAAGTAAATTCAGAAATTGTTATGTATGTCAAACTAAAACGTTTAGATCATATAGTATAGAAAAAATAATCTTTTCAAATTTAAAGTCACAATATGTAACTTTTTTAATGTGCCACCTCCAGAAAATTACACACTGTACCTTTAAAATAGTAAGTTCATATGGCTAAAGCTGGAACTAGGTAAGAGACTGACTGCAATCAGAGAACTACATTATAACCTTCCTTCTAACCTTCCATAACAGTTTCAATGTCTGTGCTTAAAGCTGTTAGCAGAAAGTATCATTCAGTTTTATGGTTATAGATTATGAATGAACACATAAAATTATAGTAGCCCAGACGTGCATGCATTTCCTAGATGAGTGGTTCCCAATCTTTTTTCTCTAACCAACCTTGCATGAACTAAAGACTTGCAAGGGCTCCCAGTCTACAACTGCACAGATTATAAAAAACTAATAACTAATACTTTGTTTGGAAGATTGACTATGTACCATTAGTTATTTTTTAAGACAAAAAAGATGCCTTATTTTGTCCGCTATGATCTCCCAAAGACAGAATTTCACACATAAAATTGAAACAATCTTCTGCAATGGGCGAAGCACTAAACACTGTTAATCAAAGGTGAAGTTTGATTTTGTTGTAATCTGATAGACGAGCGGGGAGCCTGGTTGCTTCTCATGCCCGTCACTGAAATAAGCTAACCTGATTGCACGGCAACAGAGAAGGTTGTGACTAGACTGTGAATCCTCGTATAAAGATACCACAGAGATCTTCAGTCTGGCTGTGAGGCTATGTTTTAAGCACCATATAAAGCTCCATACCGTACCATCTCTGAGTCCTGTGCCTGAATTGCAATCAAATAAAATCATACGACAGATTCCTTATATATAAAGCCAAGTTTCCTAAATTAAAGCATCTTCTCTTGTTCCATGTGTCACTTATGCTCTTTTCTGTGACATATTGATTCAGCTTATATATATGACAGACCCCAGACAGTGCACAGCCACAGTATACCATCTATCACTGAGACAAAAGCTTCAAATATGGGCCTATGGAAGCAGTGTCAGCAACCTGCACCATCATACAACACCCACTGAAGCTAAATTGGCTGTCTGTGGGGAGAGGAGTGAAAACGTGCGCCGACAAGTTTTATGGCGTGTTTTGGAAAACGGAACACTAATGGGAAGCAATATTTGGCATGCTGCACTAAATTTACAGCTCGCAGTACTACTTAGTGGGATCATTTAGAGCCTCGTTTGAGAAATAGATTTGTGGAGTTTGGAACGCAGCCAATAAGACACAGTGCAGGCTAATGATAATTGACTATGGCAAAATTGTGAATACTGAAGCCTCGATAGCAATTAGTGGTATAGTATAGTATTCTTGCCAAGAACAAGTAAATACATTTAGACTTACTTTATTAATCCACAAGGGAAATTACTTTCACCGTAGCTCAATTGTCTAGGGCAGGGGTCGGCAACCTTTAACCCCCAGAGAGCCATTTGAACTCGGTTTCCATGGGAAAAAATTTTTTTGACATCTAAAATGAAGATAACACTGTATATATAGTTTGTATTTTTTTTACTCTTGCGCTTTGTGTAAACAACTATACAGTAGTGTGCTTATGACAGAGGTCCTCAACCTTTTTTGCACCATGTAGGTTTTATTTTCACAGACTGGCCATCTACAGGCGGCAGATTAATATAGCAAAAATAAGTCAAGTGCAAATCACCATCCCGCTGAATCAGTGGGAGCCCTGAGCTTGTTTCTTTATGAGGTGGTCCCATCTGGAGTGATGGGAGACAATGACACCCGCAGTGTGTTTATGTCCAGTCTGCTCCGTAATTTCTTTCAAAAAACTCTAATTGCTTATCTTTTAATCCAGGTGCTTAGTCTCAATGTTTTGAAGGTTTCATTGCCTCTTTCGCTTTTCCCCGCATATTACGCAGAGCAGACTCAGCGCATGAGAGTCACCTGTAGCGACAAACTCATATTGGTGCTCAAACTCCTGGTGCTGTCTGTTAAATTGATCTTTCTTTTTCTTGGAGGTCGTAGGCTCCTCTTCTGGCTCCTCCATTTGGCCTTTTCCCCTTTGCAAAAAAGCTCTCCAAAGAGTTTTGTTTTTGGTTCATTTTCATGAGCTTGTGGGTCTACTTTTTGACGACGTGTCTGATGCGTTATACGTGATATGTCATCGAGGACGAACCATTATATCAAATGGATTTCTGTGGCGATTTCCTATCAGGATTTTCATTATGTATCTACGGACGAGCTTATTAACGTGTCATGAGGGACAAGTGAAAGTTACGTCGAAGAAGATGTGGTTGCTAAAAATTTTAAATAAGGTAGCAAATGCATAACGGACCGGAACCGGTCCCCAGCCTGGTGGTTGGGGATCACTGGTTTATGAAATCCATGTAGTGCTATGGATCCTCCTGAACTCAGGGCATCTGAAAATTGGGGCTGTGTCTTTACGCAAGACTGTGAGCTGTGTCTGTGCGGCGTGAGCTACTGTGTCATTTTTAGCATAGTTCTGAGTGTGGTGCTTATTTTGAGCGACGAAAAATAATAAAATATAATTTTATTTTAATATTTCGACATTACAAATAATTTTCCAATTTAAACTACAATTTAATAAAGAACTAACACAAATAAAACACACTTCCTTTAAATACTTTTAATTTATTTTCCCATGCTACGCGGAACCGCAATATAAGGATGAAAGAGCCGCATGCAGCTCCAGAGCCGCGGGTTGCTGACTCCTGGTCCAGGGAAAAAAAACTGAAAGTAATTCTTGAAATATGTAAAAATTATATCCAGTTCTCAACACCTATAACCAATGTACAAGACTTGTGGATTCACATTAACAAAATGGACTGTGAATGTGACTAAGCATCCTTACTGTGGCTATTTATTATACTGCAGTCTGGTAATGTGCCGGATTTGTCCTGTCAGAAAGAGACCAGAGAGCACAGGTGAGCCTGAACAAAGGCCAGGTGAGGGGAGGGGGAAGCAGGTTTCACTTTTTTAAAATAAAAGTAGATATGTTTTGCTTTAGATCAACAGAAAATAATTGAAAAGAAAAAGGTGAGATAACATTAAAGTCCACATTTCATTACAATTTATTAGTAAGTTGAAAGCAAAACTTCTAAAACATATTTCATGAGTAATACAGTAAGTTATTATTTTTTATTCTTTATATATTTTTCATACCATCCAATGTTGGGTATATATATTTATAAATAAAAATAACAATTGGGAATGAAGTGTCTCCATTTCATATTTTTTCAATAAGTTTCTTTCATTGTGAGTTGAATGGAAAAACTAATACAATTTGAATCACAGCAAGCACCGAACTGAATCTGCAGTTCTTCCATTGTAATCCAAGTCTGTTGCAGACTCCCTTGCAGTATAAAATGTGCCTCACTTTTTTCCAGCAATGACATACATACATTATCATTGCTTTTGTATTCTCTAATTTAATTCTCAACTTCTTTTCATTTTCCTCTTTGAATGTTTGCTGCATCCAGACAAATGATCCATGACATAGCACATTTCCTATGTCATACTACAGTAAACACTCCATTATTCACATTTGATGAGGTTTGCGATCTACCAAAAATCACAGTTTGAGGCCAAAGTTAGATTTGAAACTGGTTCTCTGTTATTCAGGCAGGGCAACCAATGTGTGTTTGGGTCAAGTTAATTTTTTGTAGAGGCAGAGATATAGACCATAATTGTTTTTCCTGGGATCCAGAATGCACACGTCTTCAAAACTTTATGAAGCTGCTGTATCTCTTCGAGTTCAGATGGGTGGGCTTAGCCAGTTAGGGACATGCATGGTCTGTCTGTATCAAAACGAATATGATTGCAAACAAGGAAATAAGAAAGGGAAAAAAATGTTGCACTGAAAAACATTGTAGATAACATTGCATAATAAATGAGTAAAGTGAGAGAATACGGTTTTGTTCAGCTAACTTCTGCACATTTAACGTGTAGTTTTTACTGGTGTTCATTAATGTGCTTTGTCCCTTTTCAAATAAATAAACAAAAAAAAAAATGATAGATGACCAGCTTCTCCTCATGAAAAAAACAAACTACACTGATTACACAGTACTGTCTGAATCTGGCTCGAGGTGCGAGGGAGGGAGCGGTGGCCAAACTGATATGCCTCTGTATAAAAAATACATTATCATTCTGTATTTACCCAGCAAATAATTGTTGTTAATGAGCAGCAGAAATGCCAAAACAGCAGGTGTAAAAACTTCAAACCAAAAAAGCAAAGAGGCGACTTTGTTAAACTACATTTTGATGAAGTCAGACTTTGAACTCAAAGTAGTTGATTGTGCAAGTCCCCTGCGGTCAGAAATGTGTCTCTTCAGGAGTTCAGCTAATAATCCAGCCACTCTGTTCAAAAATTCATGTTCAAAGAATGACTTAAAGTACAAAAAACATCAAAATTGGGACAAAACTGGGACTAAACCCAAAACCTGAACTAGATCAGGACTAAACCAGGACCAGGACTAAACCAGAATTTGACCAAGCCAAGTCTACATCTCTATATGATAACATGAATATTCTCCCCATTCTTGACTTGGCTTGGACTTTACATGGTGTGTTTTTTTTTTTTTTTTTTTTTTTTTTTCCACAGGACCTAAAACAAACACATAGGTTAATACAGATCTCAACCTATCATTTAGATCAGGTTGAGATCTGCTCTGATTTATGGGCTCAACGCACAATGGGGCAAAGTCCCTGTACATTCATTCCCAGTGTGACTTGCAAAACAATGTGAAAATCGCCTGTCTCCAGTCAGCTAGGTGACAAGCAAAAGTAGTGCCCATGAAATTGTCCCACTTGTGCATGTCGATGTGCACAACCATGTGAGCCAGCGATGCCATAATGTTACAAAAGATGAAAAATGTTCAACATTTGTCACTGTCACCTACACTATAGTGCGTCCAATCAGTGCGAATTTCTGTGTCAGAGCAATGAGCTGACATGAGAATAGTCCAATTTTAATCAACATGGAGAAAAAAATTGCCTGATTTTCCTCATACTTGATATGTCAAAGAAAGCTGTTGCCTTCAAACCCAGGGTTGTCTTTTCCTTTTAATGTGAAGTGGAATCAGTCAGCTTGATTAATTCAGTCAGTTAGTGCAAAAACCTTTTAGGCCTGCTTCACTCGTGCTAATATAATTTTAAAATGTGAAAATTCCCTCAAATTTCACAGCCAATCAAATCAGAAAGAGACACACAATCTCTACAACACAGAACATCTAGTAAAACTGCCACTCAACTCTGCAGTTTATCGGTGCCTCGAGTGTGTCGAGTCCATTAGTCTTGGTTTACTCAGTTTTTTCACTGTTTTGGTTTTGATAATAAGCTTGCTTGTCATGCTGTACTTAATGCCAAATATGTTGTTGGATAACCACTAGTTTTTCACACCTGATTCAGGATCCATTAGCAAGGGCTAGAATCAATAAAAACAACTGTATAATCCAGATCACATCAGTGTTATATGTGTGAGAATGACCTGTTGGCTGGTTATAAAATATTTTGTGATTATTGAGCTGTGGTGCAACACATGTAGGCTCCTCCAGTGTCCTGCTGAGCTCCTTACAAAACACATGGCAGCCTAATAAAAAATCAATACAGCTCCCAAATACATCATCACACACTATAGTGGCTTTAGATCGTCCACGGTGCACAGCTGCTCTTTCTCGCAGGTATGTTTATGATATGAACTCACTATCGACATGTTTGACTCTCACATTCTACCATGTGATATCATACTGGAAATAGTGTTGTTCTCAAATCAATTCTGAACATAAAAGAAACCCCATACTATTTTTGGACTAAAGGAGTTATTGATTTTTATTTTTTATTTTTTAACGTATCGTATCTCCATGGAGACAAGCAGGTGACGGCACCAGGCCAAGTTACTGGTCACATATATAGAAAGCTGTTCCCTCTCACTTTATTAATATATTTATTTGCACAAAAAACAAGATCCCAGGCAAAGCAGAAACATCACGGAGCAGTTGTGGACTCCCATTAGAGCAGTTATGTCGTCTGCCTTTAAATATATATCTATTTTCCTGTTGGATTGTACATGTACAAAACATGTATTCTTCTGTATTCTGAGTGGGGTCGTCTCTGTACAGATCTGACCTGTTACATTGCTTACCGATGTCATCTGCGTGTGCTCACAGAAATAGATACGTTTAATGCCGTACTGTCAAACATTCCAGGTAAAGCTTTAACATCACTACAGAGACCCAATTTCTACATAAAAGTGTTGATTTCCTGGCCGTTTGGGTTTAGATTGTACATTTTATTGTTGTTTAGAGCTCTGCCTGCAGCTGTTCATTGTATTTGGAGAAGAACTGAGAATGATGTGTGAAATGATCAGGTGGCAAACGCTCAGACCACCTGCTGCTGTCGACGGAACAAAACACGCTCACACTGGAACATGTGGGCAGTGCTGGCTCTGAGCTCCAAAGCAGATGTTGCATTATGTGTCCAGGATAATCCCAAGATAAATATAGTGCTCTGACAATGGCCATATATCACAAACAGTATAGATCGTATACACACATGAAGTTGTACAAGGAATCCACTCCACTGAGAACCATAATATTGATAAAGAATACCCAGTACCACTTTATAATAACTACACCTTAATAAGCCTTTGTAAAGCATGAAGATAAACTATTGTTCATTAAGAATTAAGTCTATTAAGAATAATTCAGGTTTAGAATTTTTAGGGGTTTGAGTATTAATTAAGTACTAGCCCTGAATTATTTTTAATTGTTCTTAATAGTCTTTGTTATTATTATGTTAAAGGTCCTATATTACACAAAACTGACTCTTGAGATTTTTAAGCCATGTTAAAACATTGTTACCTCATCAATAACATACCTGGCGTTGAGTTTTGTTTCATTCACACAAGTTTGAGAAATCCTTTATTATTAGTCTGTCTACATCTCCAAAGCTCAAAATGCTCTGTTCTACCTTGTGATGTCATGACAGCTACCTTTTACCTTTTGTTCAGTAGAAGTTGGCAATTCCAGGTCAGAAATAATCTAAATTATTCTAGTGAAGTTGTATGAAGTTTAAAAACACAGTGGAGCGCTTTCTGTATTACCAATGACATCACAAAGTTTGTGTGTTAAACCTGTGTGATGAGGAAACAACACTGTAATATAGATTAGAAAATAGAGTGATATACACCCTTTACTACACACTGCATATGTGCCATTTTTTCAGAATTTTAACCAGTATAAATTTTAACAACTTATTTGATTTCATGGACACATGGACACCAAGAGAAAGCTTGGAACTAGTCTACACTTCTCTCTTTTAATATTTACATTTATTTTATTTTTTTGTCATTTCATTCATTTATTTTTTTGTAATTTAAGTTTTAGTTTAGTTACTTTGCTTATTTTTTATTATGTACCTTATTAGGGATGGGACGATATAAAATTTAGACTCACGATTATCGTGACCAAAATAAATCGCAATTCACGATATTATTGCCATGAATTATTAATTTGTAAACGTTCCGACGGCCCGGGCCTACTTTACAACTCAGGAAGGTACATGTACTTCTGCGTCACCCACAGAAACAATCTACACATCAAATGAAAGCTACAGCGCTCGTCTTTTTGTATATGCAAACACTTTTCACCTGCGATCACCACAGCGCTGACAGGAAAGACGTTTTTACAGAAAAGCCAAAAATGCGGATTTGGACTTCACTCACCTTTGAGGCTCTGATTCTGTCAAACATCAAGATATTCCACGCGAAATCTGGTCCGTCACTTTTTTGCATTTCTTTGGTTGATTTCAGGCATAATAAACTTAAGACAGGGCCAACTTTAGCCGTGTCTCAATTCACCAAAAATTCACCACAGTGCCCTTAAGTCGGGCGGGTACTTCGACCTGCACTTCAAACAGTACATGGAACAGTGCATGTGACGAACTGGGACACGGCCTTTCTTCCTCAGAGCTAAACACACGTGTTAGTTTCTGATTGACACCAGTGTTGTCCAATAAGGTGGAGGTTGTGTGTCACTGGAGCCGCAAACAGTGAATCAGTGCTACATGTGACTGAAAGTTTACGCCCCACTCTCCCCCGTGTAGAATCAACCAATCACATCACACACGTTTAGTGACGTTTTCTCCTCACAGCCAATGAGCACGCAGAGCACGTGTGTGACATGCCGAGATTTTCTGTAAAAAGACGAATCTGCGCGTGCATTCTAGGCGCTGTTGTTTTGCTTCTAAAGATGATGAAACGGACAAACAAACAAAGGAAGTACACCCAAGAGGACAGTGTGGATGTTTGTACAAGTTGAACTAGAGGCATCTCTGACCCGGAGCGGTTTGTGTCAGAGTGAAGATGACTGTGTACTCAGGAGGAGAGGAGCTTATTTTTTGATGGACTGGATGCTGTTCTCAATCGGTAAACGTGGTTTATTCTGCTATTGACATGATTGTAGGTAAATATATATCGTGTGTGTGTGTCTGTAAAATGCTGTTTAGCTACTACACACAACACAATCTACACTCAATAGTTTATGTCACTTACGATTAATATTTTCAGCTCAAGTTTGTCAAACACTGCAGGATGTTTGTCTCGTAAATGCGCGTGCATGTTGCTCGTGTTTTGCCCTCGGACCCACAACTTTTTTTCGCCACAGACAAGTGTCATTGCTGTGACAGAGCGCCCCCTTGTGAGCAAACACCAAAACTAGCATCTAAACGTTGTATTGACACCAGAAACATGAGTCAGTCTGGTGCCGTAAAAACTATGATGATGATGACGATTTTGGAAAAATGCCACAAATGATTTATCACGGACCGTTTTTATCGCAATTAACAATATTATCGTATATCGTCCCATCCCTAGTACCTATAGCTATACCAAAAATATGGTATTGACAAAATATTTTAGTCAACGAATTAACAAGGAACAAACATCAATTTTCCACAATTCTTGATTTTGGTCTTCCATTCTCCTCTCTTGGTCTGTCCTCTGCCCCGAAACAGCTCTTGAATCTGTCTGATTACAGTGTGAGTATAAAATCAGCACACTGCACATGCATATGTATCTACTGCTTCAGCACAATCAGGACCACTCTCTGCTGGCACTTTCAGACAATGGACTGCTCACTGGAGCTGAGAGCATGCTTGTGAAGAGGGATAGTCTGGAAGTCAACTCCAACTATATCTCAACACAGCAAAATAGTTCCATTCACAAGCACTAGAACACTTTAACATGACAGATGATGTTTATGGTTACATATTGGGGCTCGTTTGGCCAGGACTATATAGCAACTGACTCCTCTTTATAACAGTGAAAATGGCCATGGTGAAAAGTGCTTATGCATAAACTAATTTTCTCATTGGTGACATGGTGAAACAGTATGCGGAGCATGTCTCAAAGGCAGGTCCTGTCGAATGCACGGTGAGCCGAGTGAGTGGGTGGCATCTAGGAGAGAGTCCAGGTGTCAGATCCATACAGCAGCATAGGGATCACATCAGAATGAGCATCTTTATGGAGATTTGTAACCTTGGAGATGGCTAACGGCATCGTGGGCCTTCTGCAAACGATGGACAATTTCAGGGTCAGCACTCAGAAGTGATTATTTGTGGTGGCCCTCCTTATGTCACTGCATTGCGCTCATGAGGACAGGCCAATTATTTTATGGTTATTTCTCATGTCGCAGATCCAAAACCACAAATTGTGAGCGTCCAACATGTTGGAGTTTCCCGATTGTCACTTGCGATAAACTTAGCAGCCAAACAAAGCAGCCAGTCTGTGCCAGTACGAAAGATGTTCCAGCAGAATGCATTTTGTTTCTGTGATGCCATTCTCACACTCCATTTTGTTTAAAGGTATCCTGGCCATTAGTGCTAAATACACAAGTGCATTCAGTGTGATGTATTCGATTATCACTCTGACTACCGTTGATTTCATGGCAGTCGACATCTGTGAATGAGCAGTAAATTATTTCATCCTCCTCCTATTAGAAGACTCTTACAAATGTGTCTGTATTTTACAAACATCAAAACAGCTACTTCAAATTGTCCTTGAACCCTACCGTGTACATTTGCAGTTACTTTCTCAGCATTTTGGGTAATAGCAGTACTTCAAAGAGGTTTGTTTTGGTCTTCCAATATAATTTCTAAACAAATATTCTTTTTTAACAGACCAGTGTGTTATAAAGGTACGTTTAAACAACACACTGGTCTGTTAAAAAATACTTTTATTTGAGAAATACTTGAATAGTATTCATTTATTCTTCTTTTTATGCCAACGAAACATGGGCGATACCCATATAGCAGCCAAAATAGGATGGGGGGGATAACCTCTGGCCATAGCCTTACAACTCCTGTTATTAAGAAAAGACCAAAAACAAGTTTCTACCATAACTTTGAAATAAACATCATTGACAGTGATGTGATGAATGTGTGAATGTATGAATATCCCGAACCTAAATAGCTATATGCCTGGAGACAGCACTTGAGTTAAAACATACACAGGGGAGAAGCAGGAAGAAGGACTCACCTAAACCCCACCAAATTTGGACAAACACTTCTGAAACCCTAGCTGCATTCCTTTAGTTCCACTGCTGTAAAAGTTATTATTAAACACCTGAGCAAAACTATGGATTCCCAATGGAAACCTTTATATGTGAAAATAAATGCTTTGTACTTTTGTGTATGAGAAAGATGTGAGGGCTTTATTTAGCAAAAGTTTGATTTATCAACTTGCTTTGCTGTTGTGTTGCTTTGTCTAAGCAGCTCAAAGAATTTGCTTTTCCATATTGTCAATGTATAACTCAAGACGGCATCTGGCTCCTGTCAGTTTAATGGTCTACTTCATTTAGCAAATGTTGAGTTTTGTCTCTCGGTTGCAGGGTAGGGCTGCAATAAGAAAAAAAAAAAAAAAAAACAACATTACAGGTTTTTTTTTTTAACATCCCTGCTCTGCACCAGCCTCTGGATAGATTAGTCCTCCTAATAACTTTTTTGCACAGGCAGTTAAAGAATGACTGAATCAAAAATGTACAATAATTGAACAGAATAAATTAAAATTTAAATAAAAAAAATAAAATAAAATAAATAAACACAACAATCAAACTCAAAAAACAAACAAGAAAATTTTATGATCATTTCAGATGCACTGTTATTGTGTAGACCACCGTTTTTCAAACCTTTTGAAGTGACAGTACACTTTGGGCTTTTTTTTGGTTAAAAAGATTCTACAGCACACCACCTAAAAAATTCTAACCAAATCACAACTTTGAGAAAACACAAAGTTCTACATAATGTATTTAATACTATCCAGGATCACAAGTTGACTCATGACTCTCCGAAATGGTGAAATTATTCACTTTAATTCATGTATGATTCAGAACATTCTAAATAGATTTTTTTTCAAGGTACTTGTGACAATACCTCAAGGCACATTAGTGTTTTGTTTTTTTCTCTTGAGTAGCCCTTAGCTTTATCACACCCCTTAACTCTGGTACTAAGCAAATACATCTGTTTACTATAGTCCTGTATTGCCAATTATAGGTATTATATTTTCTTATTTTAATGATATCGATGTTCAATCTGGAAAATCGTCTTTCATTTCTTTTTACTGGAAACTGGACTGTATTTGAGGATCTACTGTAAAAAAGATATTGATGTCCAAAATCTGAATTCAAATTTTACATTAAATTACACCTTATTTTAAAATTAGGACATATGTTCCCCCCAAGTTTCTGTACCCTTGGTTGAGAAACACTGGTGTAGTCTAGAGTTCTAATAAATTTAGTCACATATTCTGATTTGGTATGCTATGTTTTTTGTGAACAGGGACAGTGCACAACAATACACTAACCAAGACAAAAGTCATCGGAGAAATGCTTGTGCCAGGTTATAGCATGAATGCAGGTTGGTGTAAGTACCAGAAAAGCAGATGAAATGTATGCAGATCCACTGGCCACAAATAAATTAAAAAGATATTACCTAGGGTCACATACACCAATATATGCACATACATTCTTACCCACTCCCCTTAGACTCTTGCACCTTCCATCAATTTGACTTCTACAGGGGATTAACTGGTAACACATAACATATTCAGATCACTTTGTTACCTTTTATTGTTTTGAAAATGCTATATTCGCCCAAAACGATGCATTAACATATTTTAACTTTATCACTCTATCAGTCTCCCCTCCCTTTGCTCCCCGTGTTAATTTACTCCCCCTTTAGAGCGCTATAAAAACACAATCAGTGTGCATCCCACTACTGCACGTCGTATCAGGTTTGTTAAGTTGTCGTGTACAGTTTTGTATCATGGTTTTGTATATTTATGGAGAATTGTCGTGTGGGAGCATGGGTGACGTAGGTTTGTGGGTTGTTCATTTGACAGAATCTTACAGCTAACCATAAGGAGGGTTTGAATAGGTTCCAGCCCGGGAGAGATCGCTAAATTACTGAAACATGCATTGATGACGTCTAATATCTCTTCAGGTATGTTTTCATTTTGAGCTTTGGAAATGTAGGCAGAGTAAAGACAGGATTAGTAAAGGATTACTCAACCCTGTGTGGATGAAATAAAAGACCCCTCCAGACATGATTTTTAGGAGATAACAACAACTCCCAAGAATCCATTTTGTGTAATATATTTGAAGGTCAGGCACTTCGTTGTCAGGTGTGCAAAGAAGTGATAGCAATAACATTTGAAAACCTGTGTGAGTTAGAATTTAGTTTTAAAGGTCTCACAGAAACAGTGGAAAAAATTGATTTGGTGAATGCGGTCTTATTTGGGGACACTGCACTATCTACTAGAAACTGAGTGTGCTACTTGAGATGAGCTCAGTGAAGCAAAACCTTTCAGAGGAGGCACAGCACAAAGAGTTTTGAAAAGTAGACACATATTAGCATATGGCATTCTCAAAGTTTTTTTCACATTAGACATTTCATGTCCAAACAATAAATCATTCCCCTTCAGTGACTGCTCTGTGCCTTGAGCTTCCACAGAGGGATTATCCATAAGAGTCCCTGTAAGCTCTCTGCTCGTATATGGGCTCTAGTGCATCTTCTGCTTGCTCCCAATCGATTTTCCACGGCTCCACTGTGAAAGAAGACTTGAGCATGCTCCCTGTTCCTCTGTGGAGCTTAATAGTGCTTCATTATAGCGCCATACTGCACTTAGAGATTAATTAGACAGATTAGATTAGACCTGATCACGCGTAAAGATGAAAAACACATGTGGATATCATAAAAGATCCAGTGGCTTACATGTGAGGTTCAGAGATTCAGTTTAGAGTCTCGGATTAGTCTCGGATTTGGTGTAGTTGTAATCTCACATGGAGCTTTATTTCAACTATTTCAAAATCTGACTGATTAAATAAGATGAGGGCAAACAGAAAAAAATAAATACATAAAATAAGACATGAACAATTAGTTTAACTGAGACTATTCACATTTTTACCACCTAGTACTTTTATCATTATGTAATTATATTATGGCTGCGCTGATTACAGACCATACAATCCACACATTTTTCAGTCAGTACCAATATCTGGCCTTGCTGATGTGGTCGATAACCGATATTTGACAAGGCTGATATAAATATTTAAGAATCAAGTCCAGACCCACAAATTGATGCAAAGTTGTACTTAAGGTTAGGTAGGCTGCCGAATGTATTCACCTGGGATATAATACAAACTGGAAATGACACATGGGCTCACAGAGATTGGGAAAGCTTTGAAAATGAAAACATCATCAATATATATCAGGGATTTTTTCATACCGGAATTTAGAAAAAACACAAACTCGACAAATTAACAAGAATTAAGTTGCGCCCCTCAGCTTTAAGACCAGATCAAAGACTGCATAAAGAAGTGGACTAAGTAAGCCTGTGAGACTGCTGAAGGAAATGCCGAGCCTGACAGCAGCAGTTACGGAAAGAGGGGCGACAGTTTTTCAATAGAAAGTGAATTGGAGTCAATGGAGCCGGAAGCGTGCCCATGCTCAATTCCTATTTGGAACGTGGCGAAGTCAAAACATTTCTTAGGTGATTCTTGGTGTGATACAAAAGGGAACATGCAGGGAACGTGCACACAGCTTAAATACTACTAACAATGAAATTTAATGAAGGGCAATATGGGTACTAGAAAAGATTTAATTAAAAACGCAACTGAAAAGATAAAAGTCAGCGTTCATTTAAGCGTGTGTTTATTTCATTTAATATGTGTTAAATCTGTAATATTTCCATTGTGTGCAGGTACTGGATTTACATAATTGTGCTTAATTAAATGAGAATTGGTCCACACTGGGCTGACACGCTATCCCTATGAGCGGCTTTGATCACTCTGAATACTTGTACTATGTGTGCATGTGGTGGATTTAATGGACATTGTCTACTTTGTAAAGCATTATCTCACTGCAGCTAGAGAGCCTATATGCAAATGAGATTGGACTTTTAAGGCTGAACTAATCTGATGAAGCAGATAATTAGCAAAATATGCAGAGTGCAAGTCCAAATTTAACGGTGAACTGTAAATGAACGGCTGAAGGGACAGGATGAGAAGAGGAGAGGTCTGAGGATAACATTGAAATTAGGTAAATGGTGATTGACTTTCACAAATGAGTATTTCATTACGTTTTAGTGGTCCTTTTAATTTGGTGCGATTTGCTCGGCACACTGACTTTTCAGAAGTCGGATACACAGGGTAAATGACATGGCCTGAAGTCATTCTGTAAGTTGTGAAGTTCAAATTATAATTTTTTTGTTTGGACTTAATGAAGCGTGTTATTTGAGCAAATTACAAATATGGATTAAAGGTGCTTTATGTAACTTTTCTAGTGGTAAATGATGGTGATGCTATTGGTTACCCGGAATAAGTAGGTAACAAAGAAAGTCATTAACTAAACAAAAGCAATATAGGTAAGTGTAAGGCTGTACTGTGGAACATTCCAGACAAAGCAACATCACTATGAACCAGAATGCCAAGCTGACCAAATATTAATCAGGTGCTCTGTGGAATCTTAAAAGGGTAAAATAAGGCGACAGTAGCTCAATTGCTTGGTGTGTTTCTTCTCTCATCCCAAGGTTAGCAGTTCAAATCCTGCTCTCAATATAAACCTCTATAGAAAGGTCAGATCCATTGACCCACAGGTTGGCAGTGCAATTCCAGCTCTCACAGATGAATGCTGTCATCGTCTGTGTACACAGGTGTATGAATGTGCGCTTGGGTGAGTAGTTCTTTGATGTAAAGAGCTTTGAGTGCCAAGAAGGTGGAAAAGCACTATATAAAATGTGACCATGTACCAACTCAGCCTTAATATTATCTTTCTCACAAACTGGAACCTACTATATGGCAAAACATTTCAAAGTGACTCCCAACTCCTTGATAGCCACAATCACTGACAGCATTTCAGAGGATATATTGAAATATGACTATGTGAAGCGTATTGGACATACACTCTGAGGCAAAACTCCCCTGGCATGTGAGGAAATAGATTTTTACACATTCATCTCTTTGTGCTTTAGTTCTATCTACAATGTGAATTATGCCTTTGAGTTAAAATTGCGTTCCTACATTAACACCCCACTTTTCTATTATTACATTCTAAGATTTGTTTGAATAAATGCCACTTCAGAATCTGAATAAGCTTTATTGCCATTGAAAGTGATGTGCGCACTGCTGTTTTGGTAATAATAACTCTTCATTTTATTTATAACCCACTTCAAATTATGAAGAATTCTCAGAGGACTAAAAAGTTGTTCAAAACAGACAATATAACCATAAAATAAGCCACATCAATACAAATGGTCCAACATCACAAAATGCTCATTAAAATTCTTCACTTAAATGTCCATTATGTTACTTTTCTTATGGAGTGGACGCCACTTGTTTCTAATGAGAAGTTACCGCTTTGCCTGGAATGTTCCACAGTATGGTGTTAAACTTATCTTACACATATTAATTAACAAGTTTTATTGGTCAAAAATGCAACATAAAACTTTCCATTGTGATTGTGACTGTGGAGGTACATAGTTGTATGCCATACTGTGGAATATTAAAGCCAAAAGAATAACATTTCCTTGGACGCCAGCAGGAGGAGGTCAGGTTTGTGGAGAAGTAAGCCTGGTCTGAGTAAGGACACAATAAAAGCATCCAGTAATCAATGACGTGTATTTATTTTAGCCTAAAAAGTGACGTACTGTGGCTTCATACTGTCGAACACTCCAGACAAAGCAATGACATCTAAACTGAAACAAGTAGGTGGTCTATACCCTTCGCAAGACAAAGTTACAAAGCACACCTTTAAGTGTTTTTCCTGCTTCTACCAACCCCAATAAGTTTTCACTTACTGACTTGGAACTTGCAGAGTAGTGATTTTGATCTGCACTTCATTACACTTATGTCCTTAATTGACTTTTCTCCCCCATTTATTGCAGGTACTACGTGTGTGTGGCTATCCTGATCTACTTCCTGCCTCTGCTGGTGATGGGCTGTGCTTATCTGGTGGTGGGCCTGTCTTTGTGGGCCAGTGAGATCCCAGGAGATTCGTCAGACCGGTACAAGGAGCAACTGACTGCCAAGCGCAAGGTAAGCCCTGCCAAAACAATACGGGCTTATCTGATGTGAAGGGGATTATGCCTATACAGCCTGGGGTATAGGAGAGAGAGCAACGATATTGGTGTAAAATTTGAGTGTCCTTGTGTTACGGTCTGCCTCCTGTGGTTTCAACGAGGAGGGTGGCACGGCTTCAAAAGGTTTAAGTTTTCTGCTGGAGCATTTATTTGCATTTAGTTACAATAAATATGTGCAAATTCTGCTAAACTTTGTTGTGGTAGCTGAGGTGGAGTTGAGCCAGAGGAGCAGCAGTAGGAGGTGGGTCACTTTCATAGGTGGGGATGCATCCAGGTCGCCTCCAAAAACAGACACAATAGTTGTAGTTTTTAATAAAAATTAAAAAAATTAAAAATCACAACAGCAGCCGTGACAGCTTGCTCTAAATTGGTGTAAAATAGAAAGTAAAATCCAAAGACATAACACAATAGAGCTTGCAATCGAATGTCTAAAATCAACCGTTAGTGACAGAATCTGCCATTTTTCTAGGAACAGTGCAAAACGTCTCAGAGAGGAAAATTACTTATAATACTGATCATACAATATAAAAACACATTTGAAAAGCAAGTAGAATAGTAATAAAATATGGATAAAAAGAGTAAAAAAGCATAAGTGTTTTTTGTAAGTACATAAATAAATAAATCATGCCAATTTAAAACAGGTACTACCAAAAAAGTCAACCCTTATTGATATAATTAAGTACATTGCATATGAATCTTAAGAACCGCTAATGCAATGCTAATATCAGGATGGCATTGTTTCCTCTCACTCCTGTGTCACTCCTGTGTCACTCCTGTGTCACTTTTCTCAGGTGAGCTCACAACATAACTTCATTCTTACAGAAGTATCCGTCTAGTCTTCTCTATGACTCTTCAGGTGTTGCTGGTTATGCTGGCCAGTACCACCAAAGTAAAGATTTCCAAGTATTAAACCAGATTTCTGCCTCAATGGAAAAGTTATTGCTTTTCCTGGAATGTTCCACAGTGGATCATTAAATGTATCTATCTTGCATTCATTCAATTCCAGGTATTTACAGCTCTAAAATACCGTAGAAAAACTTGCATTATTCTCTATAACAACCCATCAGCCGCTTGTCTCCATGAAAATAGATTGATTTAATGCCATACTGTGAAAGATTCTTGACCAAGCAGTACTATATCCTCCACCAGAAAAGCCACCTTAAAATGATTAGTGCAGTGCCCCGTTTTGCTATCATGCCATCATGTTATATCACTGGTTTCAATAATAGAATTCCTCTGTGCTAAACCAGATATGTTCAATTTCAAATTTATAGACATTGGTGTCTATAAATTTGAAATTGAACAAGTGGTAAAGTGGTGTGAAGAACACAATCTTATCTTAAATGTTGACAAAACAAAAGAATTGATTTTTGATCCAAGATCTGTCGGTGATCAAAGTTTTGTTGCAGTTAAGGGTCAGAATATAGAGCAGGTGAGTTTGTTACAAATATTTGGGGGTGTATTTTGATTCTCAACTTAACTGGAGCAAGCACGTGGAATTTGTTTTTCTCACGAATCAGTCAACGCCTGTACTTTTTAAGAAGACTGAGGGTGTATGGAGTGGACAAAAATGTAATGCTTCTTTTTTAATCAAGCATGTATTGAGTCTATTATCCGTTATGGGATATCTACCTGGTTTGGCAACCTATCTGTCAAATTGAAAGCTCAAATGCTAAGCTTGACTAAAAGGGTGGGTAAAATAATTGTCCTCTTGTCCTCTTCAGGAGATCTTCCAAGACACACTAGTGAAACTGGGGAGTAAAATATGTAATGACCCGACTCACATCCTCCACAACCAGTTTGAGTTAATGCCCTCAGGAAGGTACAGGGTCCCAACCAGCAGACTAAACAGGTTTAAGAACTCATTTGTTCCCCTTTCAATTTTCTTGCTGAACTTGAAGAAATAATGCTCTAAGGTATGGGAGTGTGCAGTGTCCTTTGGCACCTTAGGCAGAAAGGCCCCAGGGAATGTGCAATACTCACCATTGCACTTTTAGGCCCCAGGGAATGTAAAAAATATGCTAATTAGGGGAAGCCGGTGCAATATCATCAAATGTTGAATGTTGTTTTTTTTTTCGGATGAACTGCATTAATTGATGTGTCCACTGTGTGTGTATGTTATGTGTATTTTTTTTATAGGTGGCATGAGTTCCCTTGTCCCAAGACAAATTTCTCCTAAGGGAGACAATAAAGGCTAGTCTAATCTAATCTAAGACTTTCATAACATTGTACAGCTATATGCGACATCCTTGGAAGCCTGTGGATATATTCAAAATGAGGTTCAGTAAGCTAATAATGGTTGACATGTGGAAATAGTATGTTTGGTGTTTATTTAGAGCTGTGCTTTTGAAATCCTTAAAACTGAAAGGGAACATGTGGGATCCAATTGCCACGATGAAGTGAAAGGCATAGTTGAACTCCAAAGCTACTGCCCCCAAGACAGACTAAGCTAGAGACATATGATTATTAGATTTTAGGTTCATTTTAAGAAAAGTACAGTTGAAACCAGAAGTTTACATACAGTATAAAAAAGACACATACAGTTTGTTTTTTTTTTTTTTTTATCACTGTCTGACATGACATCAAACTAAACCTTTCCTGTTTTAGGTCAATTAGGATTACCAAAATTATTTCTATTTGCTAAATGCCAGAATAAGGAAAAAGGATTTTTAGATAATTTTTTATTACGTTCTTCAAAGTCAGAAGTTTACATACATTTACATTAGTATTTGATACCATTGCCTTTAAACTGTATGACTTAGGTCAAACGTTTTGCATATCCTTCCACAAGCTTCTCACAATAGTTGTTGGGAATTTTGGTCCATTCCTCCAGACAGAAATGGTGTAACTGACCCAAGTTTGTAGGCTGTCTTGCTCGCACATGCCTTTTGAAGTCTGCTTTTACATTTTCAATAGGATTGAGACCAGGGCTTGTAATGGCCACTCCAAAACATTGACTTTGTTATCCTTAAGCCACTTCGTAATCAGTTTTGCAGTATTCTTGTCCATTTGGAAGATCCATTAGCGCCCAAGCTTTAACTTCCTGGCTGATGTCTTGAGATGTTGCTTCATTATTTCCACATAATGTTCTTTCCTCATGATGCCATCAATTTTGTGAAGTGCACCAGTCCCTCCTGCAGCAAAACAACCCCACAACATGATGCTACTACCTCTGCATTTCACAGTTGGGATGGTGTACTCAGACTTGCAAGCTTCCCCCTTTTTTCTTGCAAATGTAATAATGATCATTATGGCCAGTACAAGTTTAGTTTCATCAGACCACAGGACATGTCTCCAAAAATGATGGCCTTTGTCCCTGTGTGCATTTACAAACTGCAATCTGGCTTTTTTTCTGGAAGTCCCACAGGATCTTGGCTCGATCATTTTCCACGACCTTTGGTGATTCTCACCTTGATCTTGGGGTCTCCAGTCCGTACTCTGTATTTTAAACCACAATTTATATCATGGAAGTGCACGTTAGCATGCTAGTTGTTGTTAGCTGTGATGAAAAAACTCCACTCTAGTGGGTTAGGGTTAGTGGTGAATAATTAGGATGCTGTGAACGCATAAGGTAAATGAGGAGTAGCTTTAGACCAATGCAAAACTGTTTAAAAGGAATTCGATCAGCTCAACAGTAAAAATGAGGTACAGCACCTTTAAATCTGCGAGGTAGATGTGTTCTTCATTTAACACTCAGTTTTGCTTTCTGCTTGTTTTTTCCTGTTTGAAAATTGGTTGAAATCTAATATAAACCACGTACAGCAGCAGCAAACTCAGCTTATTCTCGATGGTCTCATCTCTTCTATATTGATGCCAGGTATCCTTGATCTGGTTGTAGCTGTACCTTAAGCCCAGATTCATGGTTTAATGAGATGACCTCCACATCAAATACAAGTGTCCAGCACCACAACCCTTTAGATTCTGTGTGTGTGTCCACTAATGATATCTCCACTTTCTTCAGGTGGTCTTTGGTTTGAGTCACACTTGAATGCAGGAGAGTATGACCGCCCCCCCCCAAAAAAAACCCACTGGAACTATATACTATATTATATGAGAAAAAATGATTCATATAGAAAAGATTTGTTCTACCATAATCTGAACAAAACATTAGGCTTTAAATGTTGTTTAGATGTTAGAAACAAGTCCACTGATTAAATAGCATCACAAGCACACACACGCACACACCCCACAGTAAAGTGGGTAAAGTGTCTTGCACAAAAATACAATAATATGCACAGAGCCTGGATTGTACTGTCAACTTTTGGATTAGGATGAACCATAGGCCACTACGTCTCCAAGCACCAATTTCATTTTTTTTTTTTTTCATAACACAACCTACCAACCACAATGTGTTTCTCCTTTTATTTAATATTTACTGAAATGACACTGCCCCTTGGTTTAATGAGTTTTCCTTTACATCAAATACCCTACCCGTGTTCAACACCTACACCTCTACAGTCTATGGTCACAATAATGACACCTTTGTGCTTCACATTTACATCTCAAACACTGTACTTCAAACAGGACTCAGGCTGTTGTATGGATGT
The DNA here is from genome assembly GCA_019594935.1 of Periophthalmus modestus. NCBI lineage: Eukaryota > Metazoa > Chordata > Actinopteri > Gobiiformes > Gobiidae > Periophthalmus > Periophthalmus modestus. The sequence goes on along the minus strand of JAIEZT010000012.1, from coordinate 13,409,598 downwards.
ATAGCTTCTCTTTTATTTCACATGACACAGGCTTGTTAAAAGGAAGAGGTACATCACATCATACCATTTATCTTTCACGACACTGGATTGCCCCCAGGAAGACAGATACTGCTGTTCACAACTGGTAGTGAAACCTAGTTGGGCTTGCCAAATTTACCCAGTAATGAGATATATTTTGGGGGTGACAGGAAAGACAGCAGTGGAGGCTTGCGCAAGACGTTTTCATTACAACAGCTTACCTTACACTCCATGTCACGATTTAGCAAGTGTTTCTGGGAGCGAAGGCAAGAGACATTATCTCGTGATACGGTTCTTTTTAGGAACAACCTCAGGAAAACAATTTAAAAGTAGTAGTAGTTATAATATGAAAAAGTAATGGTAATATAATGTGTAAAACTGGTGCAAATGGAGAGACTGAAGATGTTTTAGCTTATTAGTGGTCAGAGCTATGGCTTGGCACCATATTGTACTGAGTATGGATCCAACACCCTCTCTTCATCAATATCTCTATCCAAAACCTTTAGACTGTATAGTGTGCTGGAAGGAACTTACTTTGGACTCTTGTTAAGGACTGGTCCCCACTAAGTGATTTTTTGGCTCTGAATGGCAGACAAAAACATGCATAAACTGAAAAGTATATGACTAATGAATGATCTGTACACAATGCAGTGCTTCTTGGAACTTTATAACTTTCCTGTGATGTTCTCTGTAGCAGCAAAGGTTCTGGTTTCCTCTTATATAATTTATAAACTGTATGCACCGAGATGAAAACCAAACTAGGTTATATACATACGTGGTAGATCGCAATATAAATTTGTATTCTCTGTCTTTCTCTTATTATTATCTATGCTTTTTGTTACTGTATTTAATTTTTTAAAAGTTTCTCCAATGTTTGTATTTCTATTAAAACACAACACAGCAAAAGATGAAATTTAAATGTGTCAACTGAACAAATCTTTGTAGGAGTGAAGACGTTTCGCTGCTCATCCAAGCCGCTTCTTCAGTTCTGGTCAGATTGCTGGTGGTCACTGCCTTAAATCTGTCTGAAGGGAGGGGCTAACTACTCTGAAACTGTAAACAGCTATTGTCTCCAGTTTCAGCCTTAATGACCCTATTCAACCTATTGCTGCCTATTGTTCTCTTTGTTCCTGTTTGTTTTGGGTCTGAGGATAGAGTTGTAGATATATGAATCAGAAGTAGTAGTAGAACATTCTTTTCTATTTGTAAGGTGGGAAAAAATACACAGAAAAAATATGTTTTAGTTTATTTACCAATGTTTTGGGTAAATAAACCATGCCCACTTGAAGATATTCTTCTTATTTTTTGCTACTACAGAATACAGTATAGGTAATAGACGATATAATTTTTTTTTTTTTTTCTCTTGCTCTCATCATCAATCCAGCAGTGATTTTTTATTTTATTTTTTTTATCCTACAGACAAAACTATTAATTTTAAACGCCACAAAATCCCTCAGTATTTCTTCTTTAATGGCCTGTACAATAGCTCACCTAACTTTACTAGCTGCTCAAAACTATGTTCTAAATTATGCTCTAAATTTTTGTCAGACAGTTGTGCTTGTTACTTTATATGTTTTGTCTACTTCCATTTGCCTTCCTGTTGATGGTGTTAAGACATGCTTGGAGGTTGCTTAAATGGATTAGCCAGACTGTAGAGAGAGCTGTCCCCTTTGATTACATCCCAGGTGTCCAATAATGTGTATGCTCCTTTGTCTCGGTTCATAAATTCCATACTTTCAAACGCTCAGAACTGTTTTGCTTGATTACCTTTTCTCCCGTATATAATGGCAATTGGAGCTGCACAACATATTATACCTGAACTGAAATTGCATTTTATATTAGTACAATTATCGAATCACAAAGGCTGTAATAATTTAGAACATCCTCTGCAAAGAGCAACTGTCCTGTAATTTTATAGAAAACCAGTGTACCTGTAGGCAGTGGTGGAAAAGGTACTCAATTTTGTTATTTAAGTAAAAGTACATATAGTGGAGCAAACACATACTCAAGTAGAAGTAAAAGTATCACCACAAAATTCAACTTAAAATATTAAAGTACCCCTTTAAAAATGTACTTAAAGAATAAAAGGTAAAAGTATTTTGTGCATATTTTGAGGTCTCATAAGACTTCAAATGTAGTGATTTGGATACAGATTTGTGCAGAATTTTGTTCAACAGAAACAATTGCGAAACAATTTAGCATTGGTCTTCCTTTAATTGTAACCTCCTGCTTCGACTGAAAGTCCAGTTTAGAAAACTGCTTGAGCTTTAATATGTAATCCTCCTCCATTTAAAAAGTAGGGCCAGACAAGAAGAAAGTGAATTGATAAAGTTGACTTGCTAACTAATTCTCTATATTGTAGTTTGCGGCCCCTATTCTGCGGGAGTTGCAAGAATCCCTGGGCTCACGGGCGCCCCCTACCATGAGGCAGGATAATTGCGTGCCTCACCCGGCATCTTTTCACAGCCGCTTAAAGCAGCAGCTTAGCACACAGCACAGTCAGTCTGCGGTGAGGCACAAACGGCCTGTGCCTCACTGCGTGTCTCTTCTCAGGATTTCAAGGGTAATCGTGAAAATTCAGTGATTTTGAATAAATTGCAAAGTTAAATAAAAAATAACGTTATAGTACAAATTATTGGATAAATATAACTATTTAATTTAGGCACTGCCTCACCTGACCGCACGTCACTGTTCACAACTTGTACTTTCCACCACTACCCGTATGTCAGACCTCTAAAAATATGTTCTGAAATTCATAGGATTCTTGTTTAGCTGTGTAGATCTCAGTCCTCCCTGAAATGGTACATCTAATTGCAATACTCCTCTGTTGCAGACTGTCAAAGCCGAAATTGCTTACCGATAACCATCTGACATATCTCCTACAAAAACACCATTGTAACCCCACACTGTTTAACTTCATACCTTCCCTGTTTTGCCCTTCCTCAGGTGGTGAAGATGATGATCGTAGTCGTGTGCACGTTCGCCATCTGCTGGTTGCCATACCACGTGTATTTCCTGTTGCACCAGTTTTTTCCAGACATGTTCGAGGAGCGCTACATCCAACAAGTCTATCTGTTCATCATGTGGCTGGCCATGAGCTCCACCATGTACAACCCCATCATCTACTGCTGCCTCAATGACAGGTCAGACACACACATTTCTGCCAGATAAGTCTAATGGGATTTCTGTGCTGAGTTTGGATTGTATCTCTGTGTGTGGGATTCTTGTGCTCCAGCCTATCCTCAGGAGCCTATCCTCAACTTTCTGGGTTTTTTTTTAAATTTATTTTTTTTTTTGACAGTCCATTGGCGTATCTCTAGCACGAGGAAGGTGTTTCAGCCAGGATATCCTTGTTTTATTGACAGCGTAATCCTCTCATGGGTTTTAGCTTCCCGTTATATCCAACTTGTTTTAAATTGTTAATCACTATGGTAACAGTTCTCATCATTCTGAAACCCATGGATATAATTCTCATACCTCAGATTGTCAGAGCTTGTGTGCGTTTACAAACACACCTAAAATTAGATCGTTATTGGATTTCTGGAGTAATCAGATTATTGAAATGTCATGTGAACAGTTATATCTGATGAGAGTAATCTGATTTCTTCCTGATTATTCACACTTGTGCAGGGTGGAGTTTGGGTTCTTTTTTTATTTATTTTTTTTGCCATGTATATGTACCCAATGTTTAGTTTTTCCCTGTTTATTTGGAAGAAGTCTCTACTTTTTGTTAGTAGCACTGGTATTTTTCAATAAATACTTCATGCTGTCTGCTAGTACACAAATCTTAACCAAAAGTGAAAATATTGGCCGGATCAGCTTTTGCAAATATTTTCATCACACAAAAATGTTGACTAAAACCAATTTCAATTGAATTCAGTAGTCTTATTCTTTATTTTGATCGTTTGGACACCCTTTGAAACCTTATGACTTCCACAACATATTACTTCCCTGCCACGCATCAGACTGAGAAATCCCATCATGCACTTCTCTCGCTGTTACTGTGACAAGGTGCTGCTCCTGGAAGAGTCTTGTCGCTTCCTGTAGAGAAATCCCGCTCTGTAAAAAGACCTCGTCAAACTCTGAAGCTGAAAACAAGTTCTCGGGGGACTGAATGGTAGACTTAAGTTTACCCACCTGTCGCAGAAATGGCAGCACATATAAAACATACGGACATGAAACATCGCCAGTAACATGAGGGTAGCGCGGTTAGCATTCTCGGTGCTAAAAATAGCTCCTTACACTGCACCAAAATAATGATATGGATTTTTGGTTAGGAGATATGAAATGTAATTGTGATTCAGTGCTTTTAATGCAGCACCTGTTTTCTGTACCAAAATCTCATGGAGGGCAGGGTCATATATAACTCTTGAGCAATTCACTGTTTAAAATCAAGTTGTATCATTTTTGATGCTATAACATTATTGTAGTGTGAAAAAAAAAAAATCACCTTACTGACAAAAAAAGACACTGAACTTCATACCAGTTGTGGTTTCATAGGTCAGTGACACTTTAGACCATATAAATTTGCTTTAAAATGTTCATGAATTTCGATAAATTTGATTGTGACATTCAACAGTCAAATCAAAATTCTTGCAATAGATGTATTTGTGATTTTTACTTATCTATTTTATTGAGTGAGGTGTATTCAGAATTATTATACAAGCTGTGTAGTTTCCTCATTAGTTTATTTATATAAGTTTATTTATATAGCAAGTTTAAAACAACTTAGGCTGACGAAAGAGTATCACAAAAAACAACAAAAAATAACAAAGAACAAACAAAAATGAACCTTTATAAAAAATAATCCTTTTCTAACTCATAGCACTCATTGAAAACATAATAATAGTTTCCTCTGTATTGTTTTCCTATAGGACCATTTTGGCCACTATCCAAGTGTTTTATATAAAGAGGAGGTGACATTTCAACCCGAGACTTTTTGATATTGATTGTTTTGTGCCAGATGATTGAAAGAGAGTTGTGATCGATCGCTTCCCGTCCTGTCTCCTCCTGTTTCGTCACTTCACTTTGAGAGACTTCTAACTCTTTCACCTTTGACCTTTGCCATTTTCCTGCCTCCATTGTCCAAACTTGTACCCATGTCATTATCTGTCATTATTTATGTGACCTACGTTAACGCAGCTTATGGTGAAGAGCTGGTCAAATGTGTGGTTTCCTCTAAAAGGTCAGAGCAAATGTGTGTATTGACATTTGGTGCTAATTACCCTTACGGAACAGACTGATGGACCACAAGCTCTGCCAGAATTATTATTATTATTATCTCAATTATACACAATGCACTTTGCACTCTCCCTCATGGCGCCAGAGCAAGACCTCTAAGTTTGACCACTGATTAAACAAGACCCTGTGGTGTGTTGAAATTGGATTGAATATGAAATGTGTGGTTTTTTCAAATCAAAATTCAGACTTGTAACTATTTTCTAAATCTGAAATGCTCGCAGTGCACTAAGGAGTAAAGAGAGAGAAGAGATTTGTCATCATATTTTTTAAGCAGCATCATTTTGTTCATATTTTGAAGTTAAAGTTTTAACTGTAATTTATTTTTCACATAACTGACACTAAAACAACAAATGAGTCTGTGACTATTCCAGTTTGGAAATTTGCCATGACAGTAAAGCTAACAACAACTAGCATGCTAACACGCCCTTTCTAAATATCAGGCAATAAAACATTTTATAATGCTTAAATGCATGGAAAAATTCAGGCACATGCCCTTTAATTACATTTTTTGTATATTTATTGCTGTGCCTTCATTTGACATACATGATTTATATTTTATTACGATCTTTATAAACAAACATATTATACTCAGAAATTGAGTGCACAATACACATTTGAGAATAGCCAATCCATCTAAGGCAGCGCTCCAAAGGTTAATGAAACAAGTCTGAGCTGCAGCCTGCAGGATGAAAGCCAATCTGGCAACCGCAGACCATTTTCACAGGGGAAAGTTTTCACTCAAGTTTAGAGTAATGTGTTATCACCCAACAACAAAATATGGCTTGACAAAACCATATACTGCATTTTAATGTGCATTTCCACACTAGGCAGAGATTTAGGTTCAACCATTATTCCAAGACTGGCAATTCTAACCAGTTTTTTTTTTTAGAGCTGCAATATGAATTGTAATTGAATCAAAATCACAATTATAATGAATGCCATTAGCACATTGCAAAGGCTGAGATTTTTTATCCACAAACAAAATAGCCAGGTTTATTCTGCCTAAAAACTGCTGACCCTGTAGTTTATAACTGTACAAACATGTTCTGAGATGTGATTACTGTATTAGTTTGTTCATATTTCAATCTTGCTGTCAATTCTTTTGGATGCGTTTAAAATCCTACTATAAAACACGCATCTCAGATTACAATTACTACCGGTACTTGAGCCACTGGGCAAAGCACATCACCCTGCCTTGTGATTATGACAACAACATAGTAAACAGCTTTTTGTGGAAAAAGGTAAAAACAAAAACAACATACACACAATCCATTCAGTTTAAAAGTGAGAAGACACTTTGCCATTTCTTCTTTTTTGCAAATTAAACCACTAAAATATATTTCCACCAGTCTAAGTACTTATGAAAAGAAAAACATCCAGCTTACAAACTTGATACCTCACTGCGCTGTTATGTCAGAAGATTCTACAAACAGACCGTATAATCTGGATAACTTGAGCTTAACTGAATGGAGCCGTGTGTGCACATGGAACAGAAATGTGCTCGATCAGCTCTGCTCCCTCACCTGTCTGAGCCCATGAAGGAGGTGTCACTCATGTGGACATGGGTTTTAATGAAGAACATGTACCTGGACCATGTGAGCCGGCCTTCTTTAGCAGATACAAGGCTCCGTTTCATCATCTGTACTTTTGATGTGATATGGGCTGGGCTGGTGGGATGTGTAATACAGCGTGAGGGGGCGGGGGGATAGGTTAGAAGACTGACTTGTTATTTCTAGAGCAGAATCTGAACAGTCTGAACTTAATTACAGGATGTGTCAGTTTTTGGTAATGGGATTATTGAGTGAGTTGTCATGAAAAATTATCATAAGCAAAATAAAATGCTGGTAAGCCTTTTCAGGTAAATTTGATCTTGTTTTTGTGGGTGTTCATTTGGTTTTAACTTTGCATTGTTGAGGATATGGATTATTGCCTTATTGTAGTTGATTTTTTAATTTTTTTTTTTTTACCTTATGTGATTATTACCATTGCTTGTTTTCACAGTGTATCTTCCCAACATAAAAATGACCAAAAATCTGTTTCTTTTCTATATGCCAGACCCAACAAAAAAATTTCATTGACATTTACTTTGCAGTTTACAAGAAATCACCAGTTTCACATTTCTATAAAAATCCACTTTGATTATGTAGAGTTTCTAGACTATCGCAGCTTCAACTTTTAATTACCAGCCACAGAAACACCATTATTGGCAATAATGTTTTCTACCATCTATCCCATTTTATTTTGTCCCTGCAACTGTGATCTTATATTGTCTGTTTTTCCCCACCAGGTTCCGTGCTGGTTTCAAACAAGCTTTCCGCTGCTGCCCATGCGTCCCCCCTGGCTCCTACGAAGGTCTCGAACTCAAGTCGACCCGGTACCTCCAAACCCAAACCAGCGTCTACAAAGCCAGCCGCATGGAGACCAGCGTGTCCACCGTTCTCCAGGTAGGGGATGACGGGGACCAAGCCAAGGCCAAATCCGTCACCGCCTCTGGGTCAGCTCTCCTCAACTCCTCCCTGGACCTCACCTCCAATGGCTCCTTGTCCCGGAGCATGTCCAAAACTGTATCGGAGGCATCCAGCTTCTATTCCAGTAACAACCTTCATGAGTAGAAAGGGTTGGGACGATCTGGAGAGAGTGAGACTGTACTTGTCACTGCTTTGGCATTGTCTGAAAATCCAATGTGAATTTGTAAAAAAAAAAAAAAAGTATCGTAAAAGTATAGTGAACCCAGGTTATTCACAGTGATTGGTAGTTTTTTGTTTGGTTTTTTTCATAGAAGTAATGAGTTTTCCTAGTTTCCTAGTTTCAAACGAAATTTGTAAATAGTTCGACAGTTTTTCATCATTTGAGAGTTTGAAAATTAGTGTAGCGCTAAAATTACTTACATTTTACATGGCCAAAATGGATCAAAGAATGAATGAGTGAGTTGTTGTATGTCAGTGTATACATCTCAATCTCAATCTCATCCCAATCGATGTTGTCTTGAGATGTTGTCTATCTGATGCCCACCTGGGACTGATAGAAGAAAGGTTTTAAGAAGACTCCCGCACACTGTCTCCCTCCTAGTTCAGTTTTTTTAGTACAATGTCTCGGTCCCGCTGACCTTCCTTTCAGTCAAGTGCCTCTCCTCCAGCGCACCTGTCCCCCATCAGGTGTGCAGAGTCCACACAGAAACATTGACAAAAAAAAAAAATCATATTATTCATTTTAGAGCTTATCCGTCCATCCATTTTCTTCCACATATCCAGGGCCGGGTCACAGGGGCAGCAGTCTAAGCAGACTCCCAGACTTCTCTCAACCCAGACACTTCTTCCAGCTCCTCCAGTGGGACCCAAAGGTGTTCCCAGGCCAGACTCTTGGTGGGACATGCCCGGATACCTACTAAATGCCAATGGCTTAAATTGGTACAAAGAAGTTTTTTTTTATAAAAGTGCTTCACATTATGAATTCAAGTCCCAGCTTTGATGAATGTTACTAATTACTGCTTTGCCCCATAAAACTCTCTCTCGTAATGTGCAAGGGACCCCCAGTTACTCAAGTCAAACCACACCATTACAATCTGAACTCATTTTAACTTTCTGAATTGAACAAATCCATTTAAAATCCCAAGTCTCCCTCTCTCTGTTCTCTTTTCTCTCTGTTCTCTCTTTTTCTCCCTCTATCTCTCACTCACCAGAATTGCACATCCTCATTCACACTAGCTCCATGACTTCACACCATCTATTTTAGAGGCAGGCTCCGTCATGCAACGGAAAAGTCGTGAACGCACTGGCAGCCTGTGCTATGTCTCTTTCGAATCCAGCCCTCCCCAGGAAAGAATCAACCCAAAACATTTGTGATTTGTGCTAAAAAAAAAAATAATAAAATAAAAAAAAGGGGGGAAAATGGGTCTGAAGTTTAGCAGTTTTCATCTTAAAGCTTTTTACTGGGTGTTATCAGAAATTTGTCTCAGCACAGTTCTGTCTCTCTACTAGAGTCCCATATATTCAGGAAGGAGTAATTTGATGTTTTAGAAGCATAAGTATAGAAGCAAATTGTGTATAGCCATTTAGCCATATGGCGGGTGTGAAAGATAGAACAAGTTTAAAAGTTTTCTTTCTTTGGTACATTCTTCTCACTGTAACTTTTCTGGTAGAAAGCCTGTTACTTCTTATTAAGATGTTATTGTTTGGCTGGATTGTTCTACAGTATGGTAATACACTTTTGGCATTTACTCAATGTTTTTATTGCTCAAAAATACTTTGAAAAGATTAATTACCATGAGCAGGATTGTCTCTTCACAGATTCTACAAGTTACTTGGCCTCGTGGCGGCACACCTATACCTGCTTGTCTCCATGGAGATATATAAATTCAGTGCTATTGCGGAAGATTCTAAGCAAAGAAATAACATATGGAGACAAGCAACAAAGTTAGTGTACCTTTAAAATAAGTAAGTAGATAATAAGATAGTGAGATGTTTTCATGCCAAATGCAGAGTGGATAGCACTCCTGCAGTGAGACATCTGCTTGTTCTCCTTGTGAGTTTTTTTCTTGCTTTGGCCATATGTTACATACAGTTTTATTCTAATGAATACATGAGTAAAAGAGTGGATAGTTGTGTGTTGTTTCTCTGTATGTCTTATGTGACTTAGCCCTGCCAGGCCCTCTGCCCACTTTCATGTTGAAAGCAGGAGCAGGATTTCTGCTGCACAAACAGGGCGTGTAAACAGTTTACATACTCTGCAGTGAAATACATATTTTTGTACCCTCAAACATGCATATATCTGCAGTTTGTTCAGACAGAAAGCCCAGAACCGTGAACCTCACCTTCTTTCAGACACCAAGATCCTCCATGTGCATGCTGAATACACTATTGTCATGGTAATAGGTCCCATAGTTACTACTTTTAACCCTGACATGAAAGCCCAACTTCACTTGTACAACTGGTAAATATTCCAAGGCTACCATCCCATCCTCCTTTTTTACTTTTTTGTGTACTTAAAAAAATCCTCAAATGCCCTGCTGTGTTGGAGGAGAAAAGTGGTTTTCTGAAAACCATTGAAGACCATTACCTGAATCCTAGGCTCACAGAAGCACCCAGCAGAGGATCAGGAGCAGAGCACTCCTGATCCTCTGGAGAGAACCAATTCACCAGAGAGTACATATGCCGGGTGTCGTTCAAACCAGCAAGCAAATACATTGTTAAAGAACTAAACTATGACATTCATAGATCTAGTTACTTATTTTTATTGTTGAAAAATGACTATGATTTATACATGTTGGGTTGTAAATGTCTCAGTTTTTTTGAATATTCTCTAGCAAATAAAAGCCAGTAGGCAGACATAGGGGGTAGGAGAAAACAGAGATTTTCTGAGCACATAATTCTCAAATACAGGACAACACCGGACTACTCAACCAGCATGAATCAATCAAAATACAACTTTGCATAAGCTAATGATAAGGTAACACAGTCAACATTAAAAGCTCAAGTCAATTTAGCATAATATGTCTCCTGATAAAGATGGATATACACTGAAGAATTTAAGTCCATTTAGTCAGACAAAAATAATAAGAAACAGATAATCACCCTGACTGACTCACTGAACTGACTGAATAATTGGCATAAGCATAAAATATAATATTGCTCAAATTGTAAAAGACTAGATCCCTTATCACTTCCTGATAATTGGTAATAATGAAAAAAGGTTATCCAGTATACATCTATAATCATCACAATTAAATATTGAAATGTTAAATGTTTTACTCAAATTGCATAATTAAAGTTGCCAATTCTTGCATTTCTGTTTAGTCCAGGTTGAATGACACCTTAAAAGTTAAAACAGCTACCTCTTTGGCAGGGCTGAAATTATCAATATGATTCTAGTGAAGGTGTATGGAGTTTACACACACAGTGGAGCACGTCCTGTATCACCACATGACATCACAACGTGAAACGGTGTGTTCTCTGTTGGAGAACTCAGCCTAAATATGCAGGATTTGTGTGTTAAAATGTGTGAATGAAACAAAACACAACTTGAGGTATGCTTTTGATGAGGAAACAACATAATTCAGAAAATAGTGTAATATGGGCCCTTTAATGTAACCTAGTAACTAAAGGCAACTTAAGCTAGCACCTGATCTGTTAACATAGCTATAATGACATTTTCTCCCTCAGTGGAGCTTTTCATCCATTTCCGTTGCTTACACATTAGGATAATGCGTTTCACTGAAGGAAGCTTTCTCTTTCACTAACTACAATGCAGTGCAACATGGATACCATAGTTGTCTTAGCTGCATTAACACTCTCTATGTACACATCTCCATTCCCGAGTCTAATTTGTGAGCTGTTTTTGTTGTTGTCAGTCCTCGTTTGAAAAGACTAAGAAGTATCTGTGGTGTGTTAACGGCATTTCCAAAGGACCTTCTTATTCCTCTGTGTGCGAGCCGAGCCAGGTGTTATAGGGTTTTTAAAGTGGAGCGGTGTGCTTTGACGAGTGTGAAGTTTGTAAAATAGCACATAGAGATCAGTATGTTCTGTAGGAGACAGGAGGAGAGAGGACACACAGGGACGAAGTCTGCAGGGTAACTTGAGAGAATTTTGCTAGGAAGAGGACAATCTGAAAAGGCATTGATTGGTTTACTCAATAGTATAACATAACTGGCCTATTCCAATTTAAACTGATTTATCAAAATGCATATAAACCCAGGAACTACTACTGATTTACATTAGGCACTGACTAGGAGAGGCGTTCCACTGCACGGGGTATGATCATTTGAATTTGGTTGTTTAGCACATTTGGAGTGCATGTGAAAGTAGTGGCTGTTATTTGAATACTTGCTTCAGTTAACTTGAGAAAACGTAGTCAAAGTTACTAAAATCATATTTTTTTTCTGTGTAAAAAAAGTAGTGCAGCCAAGACATTGACTGAAACTGGACTGCTTTTCCTTCTGAGGCCCTGCTCTGCATATGTTTTCTGGTTGCAGGTACACCCTGTGAATGCTTTGCCTGGTAGCCTTTTTTCACTATGGGTGTTTTTATTGCTAAAAAATACCTGGTGATGAGATTTTCAAAATTAAAAACTGGGACACACCCAGGTTTGGATGGTTGGTGTATCATCAGAGGGTGGTGCTTCTGTACTGTGTTCTATAGTTAAGCTTAACAAATTACAATATATTCCCCCATTTGCTGTTGGCGAGTATCAAATTGGTCAAAAATAGGAAAACCTGGGTCATTTCTTGCATAAAACTGGGACAAATCAGTGATTTTGGATAAATCTGATGGGACAGGTGACACAGGGCTCAAAACTGGGACTGTCCCGGGATGTCTGGTCACCCTACACCTGCATGTCTCCATGCATGAAGATAGGTAGGTTCAGTGCAACACTGTGGAACATTCCAGGCATGGTAATAACATCTCCATGGAGAAGTTGCAGAACCTTCACCAGGACAATGACATAGCCTTTAATAGCTGTTATAATGATTAAGTCTAAGGCTAAGAGGTTTTTTAGAGGAATATTCACTTTGGGCATAGCACCATTTTGTCCTCAATATTGATGGTGATGAAAAAAAAAATGCTGGCTTTAATGATTATTCCCTTCTGTGTACTAATTAGGGGTTTACTATTTGTGAAGCATGAAAATGGTGCTGAATTTTAATACATTTGACTAGGGACCAATTGAGATGCCTGTCTAGTCCAACTCCAGCTCTTGTGTTCCTCTCTATAGTGCCAGACAATCAAAAACAGCAGGTAGCTGTGGTAGACCATGCACTGACAGGTGTAGAAAGTAAAATGCAAAATCTTAAGTTATATTACTTCCTCCTCCTCATACTACTACTACTTTTACTGCTACTACTACAATACTAATATCTCCCTTATTCAGTCTGTTGTGTTAGTGTCTTCACAGCAGCTGATGGTGGAATGCATAACAAGAGCTTTTGTGCTGGAAATAGCCGTGGAGCTAAAATGGGGGCGGGTGTGACTGCAGCAGTGATCAGAGACAACAGGTGAAGCCTCTCTGTCTCTGTACTCAGATAAATCCCATCCAGCGCATTAGCCTTTGTCTCTGTATTCCACACTGAAATAGCCATATTACTTAAAGAGAACATATTATGCTTTTTTTTTGTAGTACTTAGTAATAAGCTATTATTTAGGTGTGCTAAGGTTAAAAACAGTTACATTTTTTTTAACCAGAGTCCAAATTTTTAATAAACACTTGTTAATATAGGGAAGTGGGCGTATATAGCGGGTAGTTGATATTTGAAATTCCCTGTGCACTTAAAGTGATACGAAACAGTTGAACTCCACCCGCAACCCACATGACGCAAATAGAGCTGCTAAACTAGGAAGTATGTGGAGGACTAAAGAAAAGAGTGAGGGGAGCGGAGGAACATATGAGAAACAGTGTGATTGGTCTTATTAGGTATGCACTCTTGAAACTCCACACCACGTGTTTGGAATCAGTAACACCTGGCTTTAGTCAGGTCTTGTGAGATGTCATCAAGTACTTGAAACAGCAGTGGCCACTGGAGGGAGCACAAACTTAGATTTATGTGTTTTTGACCAGAAAGCTGCAAATTTGCTTAATTTGCTTAACTATAATTGCAAAAAGTAAGATAGATATGTTTCATGCCATGCTGTGGGGGGTTATAGCCAAAGAAACATTTCCATGCAAGATGCTTTTATTGTAGTCCAATTTTTTTAGGAAAATGCATCCTCTGCATTTGACCCATTTAGCCAGGGACCCATCTCAAGCTCCAGAGCTATGGTCAGAGCTATGCCTTAGTTGGAGGATCTTATCTTATATGCATGTTTTTGGGTTGAGACATTTTACTCCTGTGGCATACAAGTAGGCTAATGTGGTTAGATGAAAAACATGACTTATAATTATAACAAATCAAAACAATATTAAATGTAAATTATCATTTACATTTTAAATGACTGAATCATTTTGTACCAATTATAAAGAAAGTATTGAATACCAAACCACAGAGCTTTCTTAAAAAGAAAAATTAAATCAATGAATGTGGTCTACAATAGCTGGTAGCTGGTAGTGGGTGGCACATGCATGTTGACCTGCTGTGTCACCATTAAAGTCTCGGTGGGAGATTTAGATTGCCTGCCTACATTAATTACCTTCTCTTTGGTCATAAATCAAAAGTGAACATAAAACAACTTTGTCTTTTGCTAAATCCCTCTAAATGAAAACTTGCAAGTACAGAGCTGTTTATACAGACTACAAGAGAGTGTGATTGTCGGGCCTGGCTCCAAAGACGGTCCCCAAAGGCAGCTGATTAAATACAGTTAGAGATTAGTTTTCCATGACCATGTAAAACAATCAAGTATAACAACCACCTGCTTATAATATAAGCCCACATCACAAAGAGGTTCTTTGAAGTTTTAATTTTTTGAACAAAATATTCACTTGCGTCTCATCCATGCCTGTGGGCTTAGTGTCTGATATAGTCCACGTATCAGCCATTAAAAGGTGCACTACTAGTTGCTACCACTTTTTCAGTTACAGAAAAACATGCATTTCTTTGCAGGGTCAGAGCTGTAACTTGGCCTTGTAATGCCACCGGATTGTCTCTATGGAAATTGATAAGTGGAATTTTCCAGGCAAAGCAATAATATTTCCATGAAGAAAAACTAGTAACTGATCCTCCACCAAAAAGTTACATATGGAACATTTATTTTTCAACAACAATGTTTTCTTGCATTTTCAAGCTTTAATTTGCCTTAAAATGTGAACAATATTATGTATGCTTGTATTGTTGTTGGGACTTTGTTAGACCTGGTTTTCATCGAAAGGCTATTCATATAGTCCAGATTTTAGCTTGGTCCTGGTTTTGTCCAGATATAGTCTAGACCTAGTTCGGGTAGTTTTTGTAAGTACTGTGTTGTAGTAGAGGTATTTTGTGGTAGTTTGTGACCCTCTCCCATAGGGTTTGCATATTAATACCAAAATGATCTAATTTACCAAAACCAATACCAAAAATATTACAAAATACTTAAAATTACAATAACATTAATCAGTTTATGAAATACATTGTTTATGTTTCAGTTTCTCTGCATATTTATTCAGTTTTTAGACCAATTTAAAGTAGGATGGAGCAAAGCTAATGACAGCCTCTATTCAGCAAGGTGAAATTCCTTATAATAAATGGTATTGGCATTGGAGTGATACTTTCCATAGTATTACATGATATCAAATTGAAACAAAAATCACAGCCATTGAATATAAAATCATCCCAAAATATAAAAAAAAACAAAAACATAGAATGCCTTATGTAACTAAACTAAAGTCTATTTGCACATTTCTAGCCTGGTGTGTATCTAAGCAGAATTGAATGCTGTGCTATTTCTGATGTTAACACAATATCATTATCAGATTACACTAACAGAGCAGCTGTAATTCACTCTTCTGGACTGACAAATGTTTCTTGTTCAGTGCTGAAAGTCAATTAGACATGTACAAGTCCAGGCGATGGATGCACATTAAAAACATTATTCATAAGCATGTCATCAGCGTGTCATTGTAACCAATTAGCAATATTATTATGGTTATATCATTTGTCTCTTATCTGAAAATTATTTTCATTTAATCTGTTAAATCGTCATTTAAGGCTAAAATGACTTTCACTTGCACTGACAGGGGGTATTTCTTTGCCTGGGATGTTCCACAGTATGGTATAAAGATGAATGTATTAAATTATGCATGCTTTATTGCTCAAAAATATCTTTAAAAACATTCTCATACATAAATAACTTATAATAAAGCCATACTGTGGAACAATACAGGCAAACGGATACAAGCAGGTGCATAGTCTACCTTTAACGTCCAAATATTTGTTTAGAATCAACAGAAAAATCATTCAAAAGAAAAATATGATACAAATGCATTTTACTTACTGTATTTACTTTTCCTTTTGGAGTTTGTTGAGGTGTATATTATATTACACAAAACTGATTTCACTGATTTCATTCACACATGTTTAACCCTTTATTATTAGTCGCTCTACATCTCCAAAACTCAAAATGAGAATCATGAAGATAGCTGTTAGCTCAAAAACTATCTTCTACTTTTAGTTCAGTAGAGATGGACAATTCCAGGGCAGAAATTATCTAAATGATTCTAGTGAAGATGTATGGAGTTTAAAACCACAGTGGAGCACTTCCTGTATTACCACATGACATCACAAGGTAGAACAGAGGGTTTTCAGTTTGAGAGAAGAACTCGCACTAAATATCCAGGGTTTGTGTGTTAAACATGGGCGAATGAAACAAAACACAACTGAAGTTTTTTAATGAGGAAACAACACTGTAATATAGATCAGAAAACTATGTAATATGGGACCTTTAAACCAGCAACTAACTCACAGTTGTTGAGTTAGAAATAGAGCAGCAGCCATATAAGCACTGGAGTGAGTTTGAAGAGAGCTAAACTGTGACAGCTAGGCGACTATAGGTCAAAGCATTTCATGTCTGCAGTTGCCAGTATCTATCAAAAGTGATCTACAAAAGGGACAGAATTGAACCCAGGAGGCAGTGAAGGCATGGCCATGTGGTCTACTCCTAAACTAAAATATTTGAAAACAGCAATGTTTGTTCGATACATCTATACATCAGAAATGCAGCCAGCTCAAAGTAACTGAAAGACATGAAAAACTTTGTTCTTGGCTCATTGATTCTGCAAACATCTGCAAAGTGAGCTTGTCCGTTTCCCCATGTGTCACAGATAGAAACAATTATAAAACAAACATTTTATAAGAACTACATGTTTAATAGCCTTAATAAAGCATGAACAAAGACTTTATTCATAATGAGTAAATTGTTTATTAAGAATGATTCAGGATAAGTACAGAGGATTTAATAAGCTAGTACTTTTTTTTTTTTTTGCTTGATGGGTCAACTCTTTTCAGCATTTCCTTTGTGTTAAAAATAAGCAGTTTATCAGTATGACTAAACCCACAGTGTCCTGTCAGCCGTGTCGGATTCCAGTGTAATTTTAGGCTTAACAAAAGAGACTAAAACCCCGGACAGAGATGCTCTCCAAAAACCATGGGCTCATCCCTCAGCGTGTTAATTAAATCCGACCCCAATCACAATCACCCTCCCCCTGTGCTTCTGTCCTGAATGAAAAATGTCCTCTGTGCCGGACACCCCACGAGAAGAAGGGCTGATTTCATGAATGTCTAACTACAGGCTAATCAGTGGTGCTCAAAAAAGAATGGGAGGCAATGAGAAGGGCTGAATTTGGGTGACTTGATGGGTGTTATGTGTGGACTGGAGGGTTATTGGAGGGTTATTTTAGACATCATTTTATTGTTAGGAATAGGCAGGGCAAGACAAGCTTATTTGTATAGCACAATTCGTACCCAAAGTAATTCAAAGTGTTTTACAGAAAAAGAAAGACTTTAAAATCACAATACAACAAATCAAATCATAAATAATCACAAATAATCACCATAAAATTAACATTAAAGGAGAAGAGTGCAGAATAAAAACCTTTCAGTCATATGCACAGCCTGGTTGCCCGATACACAAGTGTCTTTAAATTCTTAAGGCAAAAGTCCAGATGTTTTATTGTTTTTCCTATTCACCAGCAAATTAATTTCTTATTTGTTTTTTTGTATTTACCATAAATTGTGATATTCCCGGTCTGAATCTATGTTGGAGCTCTATATCATTTCCAAGATAGAGCAATGCCTCGATGAAGTGTGCATATATTTCCAACTTCCATTCCTTATGAGAGTGATTGTAATTTAGCTCTTTTTACATGTGGATGTCTAGTGGAAATAGGTAATGAAATGAAAAGAGCTCCTCAGGACCACGAGGCTCCTCTCTGCAGCAGCAGCAGCAGCTCTGTGCTGCCTGTGCCTTACTGCAGGTCTCTAATCAGGATAATCACACCAGCACCAGGCAACAGACCCATGCAGAATTCTCTTATTACACTCGTACTGATTTGGCTCCAGTTTAATTAATTAACCGTTGGATTTATATATCGCCTCTCAAGACACTCAAAGTGCACAGTGCATTCAATCCACATTCAGTGGAGGTAAGTTACTATTGTAGCCACAGCTGCCCTGAGACCGACTGAGAAAAGCAAGGTCAACCTGCACAATCGGCCTCTCCAACCACCACCAACACTCACACACACACACCAACCACATTCATAATGGGCAATGTGGGAGAAAAGTCTTACTTAAGGACACAGTGACAAATACACCCCACTGTGGCACCTAATATTCCCAGTTGTTTCCCATCCAAGAATTAATCATGCCCAGTCTTGTTCAGCTTCTTAGATTTGATGAAATCAGGCTTTGACATGTGTGTATGGCCACTTCTACTCCTGGTTTGATCCTGGTCTGGTAGTGAGGACAGGGGCAAGCACATCCTTCCTTAAAGCAAATGCATAGGATTCAAGAAGCAACTCCTCCAAAAGGAATCTGATTTTGACGGCTTCTATCAGAGATCATGTCCTTTTTTTTTTTGAGAGTCATCACCAGACACCATCTCTTTCCTTACAAAGAGTTAAAAAAAAATAAAATTAAATATTTTGCACTTTGACTTTCAAACAAGTTAAATATACCTATCAATGATCTATTTGAATTTGGGTGCTTACTCTATTTGTTTCAGTAAGCAGGTTGTGGCTTCAGTCTCTGGACTACACATGTCCAATATTTGACATTAGCTCCATATGGAGACCTTTTATAATTGCCTCTATGTGAATGTAAGAGTGAATGTTGTTTGTCTGCAAGTGTACTCGTCTGTAAATCCACCAGTGACCTAGATGCACAAAATCTTTTATAAAGAACCATTACTTACTTACTTCTTTCAAACTTTGTCAAATTAGAACTCAACATGCTGCTCCCTTTCTCGTCCATTTGCTGGCCTAACACTGTGAATAACCTGGGTCATTTGGTGCACCACTAGTGAAATCAGTCAATTCAATGTAGGGTTCTCATGTTGTTTATGGGAAGAAAACATAACGCTTTTTGTATCCAACGCCAGCCATCAGCCATTTTGCAGTGACCTGTGCTCTGAATGTGAAATTTCAAGGTGGAAACGCCTTGAACTGCGTTAAAAACATTATAATGTGTATATATATATATATATATATATATATATATATATATATATATATATATGTGTGTGTATGTATATATATATATATAGTATTGTAAAATTGTCAAATTCCATGACTGCCTTTCAAAATGAGGAAAAAAATGAAGAAAATGTGTGTTGTTTTACAGTATAGTGCCTGTGTTAAGTACATGATAAAAATGTGGACAAAGTGTTTTAATGTAAGCGTTTGGTTCTGTTGAAATATTCTTGTACATTCCACTAATGCTTATCATTGAGTGGAGACCATGGCATTTTGCTGTTATGAAAATGAATGATTCTTTTATGTTGTAAATGGTGTCAGGTATGAGCTATAACATACATTCATAAGGCAAGCAATGATACAGTTTTTCCTGTATCACTGCTTGTCCTGTATTGGTTTCCAAGAGTGACTGACACATCCATTTGAGGTGTTGTAGATAAACTGGTATTGGAGATTGTATTTACTGAATGATGAATATAAAATCTTGTTTTTTATCACAATCAAAATTTATCCCGTATATATATATAAAAAATAAGCCAGATAATAAAAAAGTATAACATCTGGTATATCTGCTTATAAACAGAGGTGGGTAGAGAAGTCAAAAATTTTAATCAAATAAGAGTAATGTTACTTCAAGAAAATGCTCATGTAAAAGTAAACAGCTATTTGGGAAAAGTACTACTGAAGTAAGAGTAACTTATAGAGTAACTGTCTGATTTATAATTTGAGGTTAATGTCATTGGAATAACAAAGAGGGTGGTAAAAGATAAACCTTTTACCACTTGTAGACTTGCTCAGGGTGGGAAGAGTATTCAGACTTTTAGTTCAATAAAATATTACTCAAGAAGGAGTACAAGTATGCTCCTAGAAAAATAACAATTACCCACTTCTGCTTATAAATATATATATTAGTATGGTTCCAATAAGGTTCCACTTATAGCACCCCCTTTTGTCTGTACCAAATCAATGGAAATATTGTCTTTTTACCTAAATGGCTAAACTAACACTGTGATGTTAGTGGCTGATTCCAGGGCAGTGTGCATGTCCTTTTCTGTTACTGCTTATATAAACATTAGTGGGTCAATGAATGATCACTGTGCTACTTACTGTTTAAAACCCATAGTTGCACAGGAGGAAGAGGATGAACGACTTAGCATATAACACAACATTTAGCACAGTAGGCTATTTATAATCCCAGAGACAGCAGAAGTATTAAGAAGCAAATTAGCATTGTCTTTAATACAAGTATCATTTTATTCAGTGATGGAGTGCCCCCAAAGGCTCACACAGTCTTGTTCATTAACACAAGTGTCTCTGTGGGATCCTCAAACTGCCCACGGTCTGTTATAAGAGTATACAGAGATGCATAGATCAATGAATAATGACCCCCCAGCAAACATAGTATATTTAACTCAACTATATATAAAACAGTATAACTTTTCTGAAAGCAGTGTTATTTTTGAACAAATTATATGATGTGTTGTGATATCACCTTTTAAAAGAAATAGAGACTAAAATTTACATGTTGATGCAGGTATTTGTCAATGTCATTTTTGTTTGGATAAAGGATGGTTCAAAAACAATAATCTTTTAATGTTTTGGGGTTTTTTTTTTTTGGTCTTTATGAAAATTGCAGAAATTACAATGATGTCTATATGTAAATGAGAAGAAAAATCCATTATCACTTTTACATTTACAAGATTTACAACCTGGCATTGAAATTTGCATTTAGACATTCTGTAAGCATAATATCTATGTATATTTCTGTACTGCAAAATTATTTTTCTTCAACTACATTTGAATTTGACCATCCCTGCTCTGGTATGGCCTTGTTAGTAAAGGGACATATTCCGTGCTTTACACATGAACAGAATCTTATTGTGTTCTGTTTATGCCTTTGTTGTACATGAAGTTTACTGTACAGTGGATGTATATTTATGTGCCAAAGTAATGTACCTGTGTGTAAATGTCTCTATTATTAAAGAAAATAACTATTTGCATTCATAATTCTTCGGTGTCTGTATTTATTTTCCGCCAGATTTGGTTCTCAGTATGGGGTATATAGGCCAACTGTTGTTACATGTTATTTATAAGGGTTTCTGCAGATTTACTCAATTTTGTTTCATTTTTTTAATATTAATTTTTATTCATATTATGCTCTTGGGGGTTTAGGTTGTTTTTTTTCTTTTTTTAAGTGAAATTTCATCATCTTTGTTCTTTTTTTACACTTGGTTTAATCCTTTAAATTTAGATTATTTTTAAACCTGCCTGATGTGTGGTTTCATCGCAGCTGCCCTCGGGTAGACTGATGGAAGCGAGGCTACAAATCTACACCATCCGACCACCACCAACACTCATGCAGACACCACGACTAGACAATGTGGATGAAGTGTCTTGCCTAAGGACACTGGCACCCCACTGTGGCACCTGATATTCCCAGCTGTCTACCAAGTACTAACTAGGCCCAGCCTTACCTAGCTTCTGAGATCTGATGAGATCATGTTCTCAGATTTGGTCAGATTTGCTATTCTTAAGAACTGGATCAGTTGAACAATCAATTGCGACTTTTAATAATCAATAACATTAAAGTGGGATTAACCTTCTCCCAAAACCTTGTTTAAAATAGAGCTCCCAACTTGGACAGTACCTGGAAGACTAAAGAAGAAAGTGAGGGGAACGGAGAGGCAGGGTCTGGAGGTATAAAGAACAGTGTGATTGGTCTGATAGGTATCCACACTGTTAGACCAGATATTTGTAACCAGAAACACCTAGCTGCAGTCAGGACAGTTCTGCGTGATGTCACACAGTACTTGAAATTGCTATGGCCACTAGAAGCCGCACATACCGTTGACTGTTTTTGAACACATAACCAAAAATATACCTAGTTTGAACTGAAATAGCCACTAGACAATACTATTAAACCACCTTATGCACAGCTGATTTAGAGTTTAGTTCCACTTGAAAAAAAATCAATATGTGACAACAAGGTTTATTATGAAACAAGTTTACTCCTGACTTCCAGGATTATTATGCATATATTATGAGTGCAGCGGACGGGGGAGTGAATATACAGCGATACTTCAGCCAAGAATGGAATGAGAAAGAGAACAGTTACACAGAGAGGCTATAAAACTGAGCAATCACTCCGTCTCTGACTTAGATAAAAATTGATTAAAATCATATCGTTCAGAGTGTGCAAAACATTTTTGATTTTATTTTATGACCATATCGACCAGCCTTTCTGATTAAAACTTGCTTGATGCTGTTGAACTGTTTTCTGTCTTAGTTTAGACTTTGTTCAGCCTTTACTCGTGGTTTCGTCCTTTTTTAGTCATAGTTCTACTCTGTTTTAGGCCTGGTTTAGTTTTGGTTTGGACCTGGCTTTGTTTTAGACTCATTCTGTCATCTTTCTCAGTCCTACCAGTGACAATTAGTTTGAACAGTAACAAAGCACTATAGTGGACAAACAAACAGTTCTGAGGTCAATCATCTATATATTAATACATATAACTGCAATTTAATAGGTAAATAGCAGTAGGAACACAAGATTTTAAATACCTATTTGTTTTAGAATAGAGAACAAAATAGCAACAACATAAGGGCAGCAAGGAAAACTACAACAGTGTGGATTCAGAGCAGATTCAGTCCTGGCTTTAAACTTTAAAACTCCAATATCTTAGTCAGGCACACTTCATATAAGAAATTTTTCGGTGGATCAGATCAAACCGCATCTGGCAGTGGATGAAGTGCATTACGCGATAGTTATGCTCAGACTCAAAGGCACTGGTGAATTGACAGTAGCTCATTGCAAATGCTCCTCCTGGTTCACAGTAGGTCTTTGTTATAGCTAACCCCAGGACTGAGACAGGAGCCTGCGAGAGGTAATCTCAAAGAACACAAACACGGTGGACATAGCAGGAACATAAAGGCATATACAAATAGAGAGCGAGACAGGAAATTAGATGTAGCAGAGGATGGCATTGGTTGTCAGAAAGTTCCTATACTTCTTCTATTATTATTTTTTAGCAAACTCAGACAAGATTGAAGTCATTGTCTTTGGCCCACAGACACAAAGAGAAAGTGTCTGCAGTCACTTCCAGTCTCTCTCTAAAACCTTCAAATCAGGCTAGAAATCTAGGGGTAATAATGGACTCAGACTTGAACTTCAACAGCCACATTAAATCAATAACATCTGCAGCTTTTTGCTATCTAAAAAACATTGCAAAAATCAAAGGCATACTGTCAAAACCAGACTTGGAGAGACTTATCCAAGCATTTGTCTCCAGTAAGTTAGACTACTGTAACAGCCTGCTCACTGTCCTCCCTAAACGAACCTTAAGACAGCTGCAGTACATCCAGAACACTGCTGCTCGGGTCCTGACTAGAACCAAGGAGTACGAGCACATGTGTCCTGTGCTCAGGTCTCTGCACTGGCTCCTGTGGCTCAGAGAATAGACTTTAGAGCAGCTCTGCTTGCTTGCATGGCCTAGTACATCTGTGACATGTTAGTGCCATATGAAGCATCTAACACTCTGAGGACCTTAGGAACCGGCCTCCTGCTGGTGCCCAGAGTCAGGACTAAACATGGGGAATCAGTGTTTCAGTTTTGTGCAGCTAAAACCTGGAACAATCTTCCTGAAGGTGTGAGACAGGCCTCTACTTTGACAATGTTTAAATCCAGGCTCAAAAATAGTTCTGTTTAGCTGTGCATATGACTGTTGTGATTTGTTTTTTTATTCTGTAAAGCACTTTGAATTACCTTGTGTACGAATTGTGCTATACAAATAAACTTGCCTTGCCTTGGCGCTTGTGGGGTTGTTTTAAAATGAAACATTTTGACAATTTCACAACTAGGGCAGTAGTCGGCTAAAGAAATTGTAGGTCGACAAAAGACATGTCTTGCCAATCAATTATTGGGGACATGGCAAAAGGTCTCAAAGCGATTACGTATCTCTTTGTATGTGGCCAAAACCACACTCAAAAAACTACAACTCCACTGGAGCTCATGCAAGAAGAACAATTTATGCTGAGAAGTACTGGGAAACAATATATTTATATTATGAGAAATTTGTGAATCATGAGTTTAATCTGCTTTTTTACATGTTACAAAATTCCAAATCTTCAGCTAACTCACTCTATTCCTTCTTTCTGCAGTTGTACCACATAAATCCTTTAATCCAACTGAAATCAAATGAATTATAATAATAAAAAAATTTATGGTCAACTAAGACATCATCGACTGATTAATCTACTATGCGGCTAAAGGACTACAGCCCTGTTCTCTACAAGTCTGTGTACTTATTTTTAGTTGTGGAAAAGTATAGTCATTTACCTGCGCAAATACTATACTAAAAATACTGTTACTACTTTTCTATGCAATAGTGGTAGTACTTGTAAACAGTTACTTTCCTCCTCTGCTTGTTTTCCTTGCCTATTCCTGGTAAATGGAAAAGATAGTGTCAGAGTTGTCATGCAGTGAAAATGTCTAGCCCGTTATAAGATTTGGTGTAGCAAGACTTACGAATATTTTCATCTACCCAAACACACAAATTATCAGTTTTAGGTGTAGACAAAATAGCACCATTGACAGTGTTAGTATTTCTGCCTTTACTGAAAATACATAGGTGTACTTGACTTTATAATCCTTGCACAGAGGAGGCAGCACATTTACTTTGTTAATGAAAGAAGCAACAGTAAAATCTGATACATAGCCTTCCCAAGTGTCCCCTTTAGACATATAATGGAAGTGTATTAGGGGGATGGTCTTTCTGATTTGGACCTGTCCTGTGTGCAGCTGTTCTTAGTCTGTGTCCGTGTATCTTATGTGGAATTGTTGAGGAAAACAGCCTTTTCCTCTTGTGTTCATAAGTTTCTGCTTAGATAAAGACCACACTTGAAACAGAAATAAAGTAATAAAATAAGAGAATTTACGTAATCAAATACTTGAGCAATACTTGTACAAGGAGTTTATGTTGACATTCCCATGCAGAGACTCAATGTTTTTTTACACCTATACGATGAGTTTTATCCCTAAACTATAATGGGGGGCTACCATGTATTAGACTTAGCACCTCTTCATTGGTGCACAGGTCAGCCAGTCCTCTTGGCACGTTGCACAGTCCCATCAGACTGCAACGAGTGTCTTTCTGGGGTGTGTCTGGGTAACTAATCATGACATCCCTGTAAGTACTTCTTGTCCTATTTAGTTAGACTGGAATATCATGTATTGTCCTGACATATATCATGTATTGTCCTGACATATATCTATGAGTCTCACAACTGTGATCACAGTCCTTGACCTCAATACAATAATGACAGTAGTGGTTTTACACAATAGCTAACACAGTTATTTCTAACGGAATAAAGTGGAAACAGCTGAGACCAGAAGTGACCTGCAGAAATTATCTCAAAAGGAACAATAACAACTTTAGCACCCACCATGTCCAGTGTACAATCTGACAGTGGTTTACTTTAAAGGGGTTAAGGGGTTGAACCCAATATATTTCATGCAATAAAATCTAAACACTCAACAAACTAGGAGCAGTGCTGTGCAAAACAGCTAACTAAGCTAAATGTGGAGCAAAAATCCAAATCTTCCAGAGACACCAAAAACACACAGTGCAGCTTTGCTCATATGAGTGAATAAATATGCAAAACAGAGCGTTTTCACCAACATGGTCAAAATGTGAGGCGGGGGAAACGCAAATGAAATTGTTCCGCTGGTGCTGCAAAACGCATTGTAACTGAGAACAAAAACTGCCTGATAACATAGTACACTAGGGAGACAGGTGCACACTTTTAAAACATTCAAATGCTATCTTTTGTAAAAACGACCAACAAGGTCAGATAAGATAATAACGTATTGTTTTCAAAGCAGCAGTAATAAAATATAAAACTCTTTACGTGCAACACTGATCTCACATCTAGCAGTCCTTCACACAAACAATTTAAGGAAGTAATTTCTGAAAATGCACACCCACTTGTTCCTTTTTGTGGTAATGTTATATTCTTTTTTTTTAGCAAGTTGTTTTTTTCGTTACCTCTATATTTGCAGATTAAACTTGAGCTTAAAATAATCCTTTTCATGTTTTGAAATGTAAAATCCAATCTTGACAGTGGCATGCTTCTGACACATCTATTAGCAGAGCGTAGCCTCCGAGTAGCTCTATGAATACTGATGGATAGTGTCAGCAGACCAGGTGCTGCCAGACCCCCATTGATTTGATTCTGTGATGTAGTGATTAGGAGGGGAACATTTTGATTTCGATTAGCATGAGTGACGCATATTTTTTTTTTTTTTTTTTTTTATACTTGCACTTTAGTCACGGCGTTCACATCATGGAGGAGCTGAGGACTCTTTGATGCGGTCGATCTTGGTGACGGTTAAGTAGAGAAGATCAATAACATGGTATGTGGTATGGGAGAGAAAAAAGAAGAAAAGGGGTGACTTATTGGACATGCCGTTTGTCAGTTTAGAAATGTCTGGCAGATAATTCAGGCTTCTGTTGTTAAGTGTGTGTGTGACAGTGACAGCCAAGACTGTATTGGACCTTGAGATAACTAGCAAGACCAAATGAATGACAGAATAGAGATTTAAAATATGAGTAAAAAGTGAATGACTTTTGTGCAAAACAGAGGTAGGGCCAGTTATGATGGGCGGTGAGAAAGAGGTGTTATTCTGAGATTTGCTAGTTCATGAGGAGAATAGAAATAATTCAAGTAGCCCAAGATTTAACAAGAGGCTTATTTAACATTTTGTATGGTTATTTAACAGTACAGAAGACATGGACACAGAATACACTGTGGTGCTATGTAGGGAGTATTATATTCTAAGTGTTATAACCTCTGATGATGTAGGATAGGCTATCAAGAAAGAAATGTCTACCAAGAACAACCTGAAGGTCTTTGGCAGAGTAATGCAATGAATTATGATGAAGAACAGTGAGAACTCAAATTGGATGCCTTGGAGAAAACAGATGAAGTCAGTAATCCCAGACTGACATGAGGTTTGGATTTAGAATAATTGATAAACTTAAAAAATGGACAGAAGGCTAACATTCTTATCTCGCCTGCCTTTCATTGGAGAAATTTGCATGTTCACCAGTGTTGGAGTTCACAGTTTCTCCAGCTGCAGTGAAGGATGGGTCAAATGCAGAGGACACAGTTCACTTAACACTGAACTTCTAAGTTTAAAAGTTATGTTTTTTATCATTAAATCTAGCCACATATCTCTATCTTTTTCCCCCCCCCACTGTTGCTGCCAGGATTTAGCATCTTTCATCCATATGACTTTGTCATTTTAAAGTAAACAGTTTAGTTTAAATCCCTTGAAAGACTGTGACTTACCTTGAAGTTGAGGCCTTGAGCGTGTCAGTGCTGTGAGCAGGTATGAGCAAAAGGAATGTGGCCACTTTAGCTTTGGAGATGATAAAGTCAGAAAGAAGCCTGAAAGATCAAATGTCTGACGCTTCCAAATATTAAGCAAAAGTCTCATTAAAACTGCACAATACAAGGTGATTTAGTAAAGTGACAGTGCCCATAGCATGCCAATATTCCACTTTTACCATTTCATTATTCAGTGTGTGCCTTTCGTCTCCATATCAGAAGTGCATGTTTTCTGCCACATAAACTCAAGATGTTTATATAGAGTCGTCTAATCAAACCCTTCCCTTCTGTTTAATTAAGTTGATTAATCTTGGGTTGGTGCCACTTTATACATTTGCATTTAAGAAGCACTTCTGCAGGTAAATTAGATGACTTGGCTTTTTTGTATGTTTCGAAGAAAGAAAAATATAATATGTTGTTATGTGATTATGATTTGTAACATCAGAAGTTGGTAAAATGGTAAA
>JAIEZT010000012.1:13338902-13376402 GCA_019594935.1 Periophthalmus modestus | reverse complement strand
AGGCCCACTTTGTCACATATATATAACCTCACATTCCCTGTATTAGCTTATTGGGTAAATTTAAATGTCCTCAATAAATGAAAAGGGGTGGAGCTATTAAAAAGGAATATATTTGTGTGACTGACGATAAAACGGAAATTGGTCGGCTCCTTGCATTAACCAAATATTCATGTGGTAATGACGTAAGTAATACAGTTTTATCATGTAAGAGACAGCTGTGGTGATAGACCCCTCTTATCTATGCTCTCTAAAAATCAAAGGCCATGTGTGGTACTTTCAATACTCCATGTCTAATTTCTGAATTTCAATCCAGGTTACTTTCAGGCTTGATTAAGTCATCGGGGGGTTGCACGGCTGGATGAGAAAAAATAAGACTAGTTTTATCATCTTAAATCAGGATGCTGTCAGTCATTCATTCACCATTGATTAATGAGATGGGGAGGTCTGGGGACTGGCACCCCCCACTACAGCAGTTTAGGGACTGGTAGAAATGGAAATTAGCATTGTATTTGAAGCATCTTATTTGAATGTGTTCAAGTATTGGTTGGGTAGTGCAGTTTATGATAGAAATGAATTGCATTTGGCAGCGACCTCAACCATACCCTTCCCCCTGTTGCTATGTGGTGGTGTTACACTGACTTGCATTCATTTCCTGCAGACTTACCCTAACCTTAACCTAACATTCATCTAATATTTAAGGATTTACCACATGGAGACCAGATTTTTGGTGGTGTACAGATAAAGGTGTATACAGATTTCAGTCCCAAAATTGTGATGAATACTGGCCCGCACACAAAAAAATGAATATTTTTTACTATACCTTCTATCCATTCATGTTTAAGGTAGAATCTTCAAAAACAATTCAAATGTGTGATCACGGTCTTGCTGTTTAATTTTATTTTATAGATGTCTATTGGTGGTTTTCAGAGTCTAGAATATAACTGAGGACAGTAGCCTTTTTTTGCATATTGATAAGACTGTAATTTGCCATGAAATATCCCAAAGGTACATTCTATCACTAGACCAAAGAACTCACAATCTAGTTCAAAAAATCTGTCTAAAACCCAGAGATATGTGTGGAACAAGAAGAAGAGGAAAAGGAGGAGATGGAGAAGCTGAGAAGCTCTAATCCTGCAGTGAAATTTACTTTTTGCATAACATAGTGTCATTCCTTGGTTCCTTGGTTTATTTTTACTCTTTGAACAGCATTTGACCATCATTCCTTATGCTTGTTGTTGAGATTAAAACATGAACAACGCAAGGTCTGGGAAATGAACCAGGGACCTTCTTGTTCAAACGTGTAGGAGTCTAGCAGCCATTATATTAATGTGCAAAATAATGATAAAACCAGATGCATTGACTGGTAATGAGCTATGGCAGCATGTAGGTTTCTTAATGTGATAATTACACAGTTGTCAGTCTGCTTTTGTTGGGTTTGTTGCTGAGATGTAAAACCAGCCATAGTGAGGTGGCGGTGGAGTGATTTATATAAAGAGAGAATAAGGTTGTGCATAAATGTCTAATTTATCTGGCAATGTGACCCACATAAGTGTTGTTTACTGTCAAATACTGTTATAATTATATCTCATTATAGACACAGCTTCAGACATGAGTCGCACAGAGCAGAGATATAAATATATAATATATTATCATCCTCAAACACAATATATATGAGGCAAGTCTACATTACTGAAATGTGCAATTGTTATTAATGCTTTATAACACTGACAATAATAATAATAAATAATAATATAATAATAATACATAAGACTTGTATAACTCTTTTCCAAGATACCTAAACATCCTTTAGGGGTGGAGAGGAAAGGAGAAGAACAAACAAACAATGATGTTACCTATAATAATGAAGAAAAAAAAGTCAGTCAAATCAGTTTCAAAAAATGTTATCAAATACTCATCAGTGGTCGTCATATGAAGCAGATGCTGTGATGTATTGTAATTGCTGTATGACAGTATGAGATTTACACCAAAAAGCTTCTGGTTGGAGGGCAAATGCCTTCCGACTGTCCCACCATCTTAGTGTAGTTACTTTATTTTCCTTAACCCTACTTTTCACTCAAATGTATCCATGAAATTGTATTCTTAAAATCTGGTGAACACTTTATTGACACTGAATTTACCATTTTAATGTCTACTTGCACAATTGTTTGCCAAGTCCTATACCAAAAACACATTTCTGGCTACTTTGGTAACAACAGTAAAACATACAAAATGAAGATTGTAGGCATCTTGTCGCATCAACCTTCACACAAGCAGCTAATCAATTCTGTAAAAGGCTCTAAAAGTCACTGAGGAAAACCCACACGGAGAAGGTGGGGACATGAATTATTACGGGTGACCATTAATGCATCATCTGTCTGACCTTTTGAACCTAACGTGATTGACAGGAAATGATGCTGCCAAACAAGCCATACAATTCACTCTCCGACAGTACGATCAGATACAGGGCTAAACATAGAAGTGGTCTGAGAGAAGGATGACTCTGGGAGGATAATTGGAACCAATGGGTCTCCTGGTGGTGCGTCAGGCTTATGGGAGGGTATTTGAGGAAATTGCAGCTGGCATTGTTAGTCATCAAATGCACAGTGGTGAATCTTTAAAATGGAGAGGAACACTTTATTACTGCTTGGGTAAATGTAATTATATCAAATGTGAGGTCAATAAGATTTTAAAGATTTACTACTTTATCTATATAATACTGGACTAGGCGGACATGAAATTTATATCTTTAGCAGGTAGCCAATGTGTTTTTTTTTTTATTGTATATATAATTATCCATTTATTTATTTATTTGTTTTTGTTTTGTTTGGGTTTTTTTGTGTTTTTTGCATGGCATGCCAGCAAAAGACATTTTCTTTTCCTGTTTATTTAATGACTTCACCACAAGCATTGGTTTAGATAGCTCAAACTTGAATAACAACTGCATAATCTCGGCCTGAATGTAATGGACAAATAATCACATGACCAGTGTACACTATAGCGCCTCCTAGTCTATACATTATCTGCTTTATACGACTTGGGGATTCAATTCTATGCATGAGAGGGGGCAGGGGCATAAAAAAAAAAATCAGAAAATCAATTACAGGAAACCAAGCTGTAGTAT
The DNA here is from genome assembly GCA_019594935.1 of Periophthalmus modestus. Lineage (NCBI taxonomy): Eukaryota > Metazoa > Chordata > Actinopteri > Gobiiformes > Gobiidae > Periophthalmus > Periophthalmus modestus. The sequence goes on along the minus strand of JAIEZT010000012.1, from coordinate 13,373,281 downwards.
GCTCAAGGTTGCTGGTTCAAAGCCATGGACCCCACCAGTATAAAGCAATTGCAAACTGCAGTAGAAATACGGTGAAGTGGGGCAGATAGTGGCATGGGTAGAGGTCAGGAAGAGAGATAATTGCGATTCAGAAGTGGTCACAATTCAGGGGCAGTCGCGATTCAGGGTGCTTGGGATGTAGGGGCAGTCGCGAGTCCATGGCAGGTGAATAGGTGGACCGTGTGCACGGGGATGAGGGCCATCATCACCACTTGCAGCTTTAATAATTTACTTGTTTTTATGGTTGATGGTTTATGTTTTTTATTGCTACTTGACATTTTTTAATCCCTTTAGTGTGATCTCCCCAGAGTTTGCCTACATAAATTGAGGTACTAACTCCAAAGAAGAAAGTCATTTAAATATTCCCCTCTTTTACTGCAGCAGCTTTAATCATTTTTGTCAGCACATCAAAAATTATGAAAACAATGCCTGCTTTATAAACTATGATATATCACCCTATTCCCATCACAGAACAAGCACTTACAGATTTGCAGATTGAATTTAGATTTATTTAGATTTAGAGACACTAGAAGCGAAACTCAATTTTTATCTGTTGGTCAGTTTGCTCCCGATATAGACTTATACGATTTAGACTTATAAAATTTTTTAACATAACATTTTCTATTTTATAAGGTTTATTATTTCACTGATCAACTGGCTTGTGGTGAATTTATATAGCTTACCATGGGACATTGTAATCCATATTTTTCTCACATAGAGACCTTTAAGCACCAAATGTTTCACTCTAGTACTTACTCTTTTTCCCTTTTCTCCATGGCATACATCTACATGCTCTGATGAAAATATCTCCTCTGCTCTTTTCAACACTATCTTGATGCATCTCTCAAAAATCAGTTATCGATTCATTTTAATGCGTTAGCTCTGGCAGCAATTGATGTCCCTTGGCTATAATTGCAGCTTCCTGTCATCAGCCTCTATTTATCACAGTTAAAGGTTAGTCAGCATCTTGCTTTTAATTAAAAATGTTACCTCCCTTCATTCACACATTTGACATTAATAGCGTGAATGCCCTTGATTTTGGTTTATTTTCTAATCAAAAATTTCATCTTGTTTTGAGGTAAAGGAAAAAAATGCCAAAAATGTACAACTTTTGACAGAAGTAGCTTTTATAAATACACTTTAGTGCTTCTATGCTGATATGGTTTAAGGGTGAGGTAAGGTTCTGAATAGAGTCTGATGGTTTATGGAGCTGAATGAGACTTTATTCTGACAAAATCATTTCCGTCTCTAATTACCTCAGCTCTGCTTTCTTCTATCAGAACAGTGAAAGACCAGGCGTTCTCCAAAACCATATAAATGTCATTATGCAAGCCAGATTCAACAGGAAGTCTAGAGCATTTCATTTGAGCACTGTTGTGTTGATGTTTTCTTCACAACATTTTGGTATGACGTTCCTAGTATTAGTGTGGTGCAGCAGGTTAAGTGTCTGCCCATTAATCAGAGGGTAGAAGATTTATTAAAAGGTGCACTATGTAACTTTTCTGGTGAAGAGCCTGCTACCTCCTTCATAGAGATGCCATTGCTTTGCCTAGAATGTTCATCGTTATGGTATTGAACTAGCTTGCATTTATTCAGTTACAACCGTTTTTCATTGTTAAAAAAAAAATTTTTTTAAAAAAATGGCCTGGTGGCGTGACATTACGTGCTTATTTCCATGCTTATTTTAATACCATACTGTGGAAACTTATTGAAATGCTCCCTGGGATGGCATTAAACAGATCTACCTCCATGAAGACAAGCAGGAAATGGCACCAGGGCAACAAGCCAAGTTGCAGGTCAGATCTGTGGAGAAGACTCTACTCACACAAAGAATGCATGCTTTCAAGGTTTTTGTGAGCTATAAAAACACCTATTATTTAATAAATGCAAGATATATTCCGACTAGCAATATTACAGACAAGCATGTGGCAAACCCCACACTGGAAAAGTCACATAGTGCACCTTCAATTTATATTTACACTAAGCTACTATAGACATGCCTAAATTAAAGCAACTTAAGAATTGGAAGTAAACTTTGCAGAATATTAGACTGGATCAGTAAAGTGTGTCCACCCACAAATGTAATTCACTTTGATATCTGCAGTCTGACACTGTGGCTGCTGTTAAAACTCTGATTTGGATAATCTTTTTTTCTCTTTCCTCTCATTTTCTGCTCTGATCTGTGTTGAACTCCAGGTCAATTGGTTCAGTTCGGGTTGTGTTCTTGTCCTGCTCTAGCACCCTTCAGAGGTAATTAACAGGATCCCCATTCATGATCTTTGAACTCTACTTTCATTAAGTGCTCAGCAAAAACTCAAAAGGTCAAAAGTAAAGACAAGAAAGAGTGGGTAGAACTGGAATAAAAAGATTTTTGGGAAATATCAGAGTTGGATCAAAAGTTTCTGACAAAGTGAAATATTTTGACTTTGACATAGTTTTTAATGAATTTTAGACATAGTCTCTACCATTTAGTGCATACTTCTAATTAGCTACTTCAGTTCAGTTTCAAATATTGACAAAATTCCAAAAACTTAATTTTTGTACATGCACATTGTACCCAATTTATGAAATAAAGTCAAATTTGTTTTGCATATATGAGTATACTGTAAGAATAGCTTTTAGAGTCAAAAAGGGTGTGCTGTCTGCAATCACAGACCAGGAAGTAATGCATGTGTTTTGTTAGCATGTTAGTTATTGTTAGCATTACCATGGCAACCAAAGTCCACTCTGGCCGCTGACAGCTGTGAAACGTACTTATAAAAGTCATTAGGCATAAGGAATATCTGTGGACCTGCTTAAAGTTATGTTTTTCAAAAATCAGGTACAGTGCCTTTAAATATCAAACAATTCTTATAAAATACATAATACATTTTAGAAAGCTCATTGGATGTTTTCAGATTCTAGCACTTCTTGTGTTATTTAGCAAAAATTAATTATAAAATGTATGCCTGACAACTTATGCCTGTAAGCTGACCTGGCTCTCCACATAGAGTTAGGGTTAGGGGACCTCAGGGGGAGCCTCATGTTATTCGCCAAGCCCCATGTCGTGCAAGTACAATTATCCCTCTAGCCTATAGGGGCTTGAAATGACACGGGCAGAGCGAGGAGTGACATGTGGATATGGGGGGTGGAGCAGTTCAGGGAGTGGGTGAAGCTCATGGGGAGATAATCAGTGTGGAGCGCTGAAGTAAACAGCTCTCAGGCTAATTGTTGTGGTGCAGCCAGGCTCAGGAGTAAAAGAGCAAGAGACCACACAAACCACATTTACATGCATACCAGGAAAACCATGCCATAACTGGCCTAGTCCAATTTAAACCGATGATGCGGTGTCATGAATCAAATATAAAAGATCCCAATAACATATCTGGAGAAGCCAGTATGTACTCAATATATCCACTGCATGTAACTGTGAAGCCTGATTTACATTAGGTGCAACCAAGCAGAGGTGTTCAACTGCATGGGGTAAGAAACAGCCAGGAAAATAATAGATATGTGTTTGAACGTGTATTCACTCATTTCAGATTAGCAGTGATGACAAACTAGTCTCTCCCAGCGCTCACTAAGCACATGTTGCTTTGTTTTTATTTGTTACGTTAAAGTGAAAATGAAACTTACTGGAGCTTATAGCCTATTTGTGCTGTGGACTCAGAGAGAAAATAACTTGTGAATGCAGTTCCTACCATGTCTGAAAATCAAAGGCCCAACGTAAACATGATGTCACTTATGTATTTCTGTGAAAAGTGTGGTTATATGTCTGATAGCTGAAAAAGTTTTAATACTTTCTACTTACTACAAGCACCTGAACGCCTCGTAGCCCCCTGTTTGCAACTACACCTATTCAGTTCTTTGACTTCCATGTAGACTGGGAAAAGAGGTAAAGACGATTTGAATTTGGTTGTTTAGCACACTCAGATGTAAGTGACAAATCAAAGAATGGAGCTTGAATGGAGAGCTGACACTATTATACTATATATAAACTTTAAAATTGTATTATTAATAAAGAATTAGGTAGGCTGCGATCTGAACTGCTCAGGCTTCCCCTTTTTCCACCCTATACCTTCCTACCTACCATCTTAGATACTTGAAACCTGTGAAAAGATGCTGGTTAAAAAATAAAAATCCTTGAACAACTCTCTCTGACAGCCTCATAGCTGCCGGGCATTTCACATTTTCTGGACCTGTCTGTACGAATTTGAACGTTTTGACCAAAAAAGAAAACATTCAAAGTAAAAAAAACAACAACTTTCTCTTCTAGACTTACTTTGACAAACTCATACGTCTCCTCCACTCCTTGCAATTTATGAATAAGACATTTAGCACCTAGCTAGCATATCCAAGGAAAAAATATTCAAGTTTCATATTTTTTTATGTTGTAGGTTTACTTTTTATTATTGTTTTGACCATTTTGGGGAATGACAGAAAGTTTTGATCCTCAAGGTTATCAAGTTATCGAGTTGGAATAAAGGGAAGATGTTACGTTTTGAGCCCATATTATCTAAGGCTATATTTGATACTTTGCAACTTAACCTTGTGTCTTTGAAATTGGTTTTGAACAAAAAAAAGATTGCTTTCACCAATGGTAAATAAGTTGCAATTAATCTTCCAACTATCTGAATTTTTTCTTGTACAGTAATTGAAGATGTTACAATATACATATTTTGGCATAATCCTTGGTCACTCACTTTATTTTATCTTACATGACTTGATGAAAAAGCTTAAATTTAAGTTATTTTTTTCTTCAGAATTATATTTTGTTTAACATCTAAAGCCAAGAAGTAACTTGTTAATGCAAAATCTCATGGACTATGGTTATATTTTATATCCAATCCTAGTTTATCTGTATAGCACATTTTATAAACAAAACAGTTTCCAAATTGCTATACATGCACTCAAGAACTCAGTGTCTCTTACATAGCCATCTTAAACCAAACACTTTTACAAAACTTTACAAAGACATGCAAGTCTTGAACCATATCCTGTTTCCCGGATTTCAGATGGCCATGACTGACAGGTGGATTAACCAATCACAGAAACGCATGGTCTGTTCCTGTCACAAGAAACACAGCGGCTTAAAAGTAAAAACGGAAAAAAGGAGGACTAAGAAACAACACAGATTTCTGCAGAACCAACATTCAAAGCACCAAACTCTTATCTATCTCAGGTGAAAGTAGTGATACATTTTGTTTTGAATTATACAAGAGTTTTCAAGAAGACATTCAGAGAAACTTACTATTTATGGTTCAATTCCAGACCCATCTGGATTAGAACAGACGACAGTCAGGCAACAGTGCCTTCAGGCCTTAAACACAGTGTTTCACTGCCCATTGCTCTCGTGAACTGGGTGGTTCTCAGTCTCCAGCCGCCACTGAATTCACTGGAATCTTTTCATCCATTAGGCAATGCTGGGGCTCCTAGTTTTGTACCTGTGTGCATACCTGCAGCAGAGGACCATATTGGACATGCACTCGTATCTAGTGACTGTGCCTAGGGTTCGCACCGATCTTGGAAAAAAGGCCTTTTTCTCTGCTGCACCCTCTGCTTGGAACAAGCTTCAAAATGAACTGCAGCTAAAGTCCTCATGAAAGACTGTCTGTTGTTTTCATCCTGGTTAAATGAAGAATTTAATTAATGAATGGTAAAAGAATTGTTGAAACATACAAGAAAGAAAGATTAACACTATATTGCAAAAATGCTGTGATAATTCTTGGTGAAATATAAACTTAGTTCGAGAAGAATTGCAACCAAGTCCTATTTTTGTCAAATCTGACTTTTATTCCGTATATCTGTGTAAACCCTCACTCGTCCAGGTCTGATCCATAGCAAAAGACAAAGTTACAATCTGTCAACTGGACAAAACGTTGGAAGAACTTCTTCGGTTCTGAACTGAAGAAGCTGCTTGGATGAGCAGCAAAACGTTTTCACTCCTACAACGTTTTGTCCAGTTGACAGATTTTAACTTTGTCTTTTGCTTTTATTCTGTATGTATTTTTTTTTTAGACTGAACACACTTGACTTTTTTCATTTGCAGATATCATGCACTACCCACAATGCCTCACTCTTCAGCTGTGCAATGGGTCTAGATAAGCAATCTCATCTAGGAATATTGTAAAGATAATATATGGCTGGGTCTTCACTCAAACGGCCTGAGAGGCTCTATACACAAGAATGAATTGAGATGTTTTCTTAAAGCTACAGCAAAATGTATATAAAAGGATTTTCCTAGGTGAACAAATTCAGATTTACTAGCCTGTTAATCAGATTTTCACATGGACTTGCAATTATCTGATAACTCCAAAAATCCGTAATGATCAGATTTTCAAACCCCATAGTGTCACCAAAACAAGGGTTAATCTAGCTACCACAACGCATTTTGTTGCCATAATTAAAAACTCAAACGCTACTTCAAGTGTCAAACAATTGTGGATTCTGATCATACACAATTACACAAGATGCCTTTGACTGTTACTGAAACCATTCAATAATTATTGTATTTAGCAGCATGATGAATATTCATTTTCATATGTTATTCCCAAATGGAGGCGAGGCTACAGCAATGCTCAGATGCCTACACAAATCTATAAATAATCACTGAATATTACATGTCCTCTGTACCCACAGTCATGTTGGGTGATGATTAAAAAGTCAATCAGCAGGGAGAGCCTCCATAATGCAGATAATAGCAGATAAATTTTAATTTTAGGGCACTGCAAATACAAAACATCTTTATCTTCTGACATGGGATTACATGCACAATGATGAATCTATTAGCTGAAATATAGCTCATGTAATTTATGACAAACTCTGAAAAGAGCGTTGACAATGCAATCAATGAGACAGTGGTTTATGGAAGAACAAGGGTGTAATTAATCAAAATACAGAATTATATGCCTTGAACATGTTGTTTGTTGGTGATTTGTTACATTCAAAAAGACAAGGCACTCAATATTACAAAATATTTTCAGCACTGATAATGTTAGATGTAACAAAACCCAAGGCCATTTCAAGGCCTGGATAAATGGGCTGTAGCTTCAGTCAAGCTAGACAAGGCAGCTGTTCTGTGCCAATAGGGCCAATTTGATGGTTATGCCATATTAGGTGAGAATTTGTTGTAATGAATGGCACTGAATCTGCTTTTAGAGGTTTTTTTTGCCATTAGATGAAATCGTAGACAGTGATTTATCTTAAAACTAATCCAATTAAACATTAGCGATCCTTGCTTGGTACAGGCGTAATTTTATAGATCACGTCGATTGCATCCTAAATCCCTAAATCTGCACTATCTAAAGATTTGATTTAACTCATGCCAGTGTAATAAAGAAAACATTGGTTTATCTTTAATTTGTGATTTAACTTTTCCAACATTGAGATTTCTAAACAGACAATTAATATTATGCAAATTAACACTGTTCAGCAAAAAGCTTTGGGATCCTTTCTCCACAAACTACTCACTCTGATTTAATGCTAATCGACACTGCACACATAGTTTTTCAGTTGTTATGAGACAAAGGTGAAATCATTCAAATACAACCAAAAGGGGAAAAAACTAAAGAAAAAACAACAACATTCTTCTCTTAATTAATTGATTTGCTTTGTTCATACCAATTTAAGTTGCAGCACTCAGTATTTATTTTTCTAAAATGGCAAAAAGGTTGATATGTATAACCAGTATGCTCAAAAAATGTAATCACTCACCACTGTGTTGGGTGCAGCCCTTCATTAGACATCCAATGGCTTCTCTCAGTCTACTTCATGACAGCTGTGTCTACACCACATCAACAAGAATAGTGTGAATGAATAATGAGTGCAGTCAGGGCCGGCCCGAGCCTTTAGGTGGCCCTAAGCTAAATTTGCCCTCGGGGCCCCTCTCCACTTCAGTGCCACATATTCATATTTGACAACATTAAGACGTCATCACAACCAGTTGTTAAAAGACTGAAAATTCTAGAGGCTCACAACAGCAATAACCACAAGTATAAGACCATAAAAACATGTAAGGAAGGAGGGCCTGCCAAAGAAATTTTTAAATTCTGATGCATTTTAATGTGTTCCAGTTGAATAAAGTGGGCTTACATGTATCAGTTCTTTATGTCATAAAATGCAGGGTTGGGTAGAGTAGCCAAATTATGTACTTAAGCAAGAGTACACTTACTACAAAATCACATAACTCAAGAAGTGCAAAGTATTGATCAAAGTTAAGAGTGGCATAAGAGAAACAGCCTGGACATAATATCAGATTTATAATCATCAGATCATTTGGACTGAACATTAAATAAGAGTATATTAAGATCACACTCATTTTATGTTTCTTATCAGGCGTTGGCTGTTGTGATTTCACGTAAATGCATATATTAATGAGTAGGGATGCACAGATACCGATACCAGTATCGGGTGCCAGAACTCGTACTAGTCAATGCGCTGCAGATACCAAGAGCCGATACCACCTCTAAGTGGCGCTGGCGTTTATTTGCTTGTGCTGCACTGAAACACAACAGACACTGTTATGCTAACAGTGGCTCATTAGCAGTTAGCGCGTTAGCAGTTAGCGCGTTAGCAGTTAGCGCGTTAGCAGTTAGCGCGTTAGCAGTTAGCACAGAGGAAGTGTAATATAAAGCTAGATGTTTATCTAAATTAATTATATTGGAATTATGCCTAACTACAGTGATTTCAGTAGATAGCATATGAATTCTAAGATGTAAAAGCAGTCTATATTATAAAAATTCTACAAAATGAATTAGATTTACCTCTATAATCAAACAATAGTAAAAAAAAAAAATGTCTGGTATCGGTATTTTTACTCAGTATCGGCGAGTACTCAAAATTAAGTACTCGTACTCGTTTTTGCAGTGGTATTGGTGCATCTCTATATGAGCATTCAGAAGATTCAGGAGACGTTCATAGCTCGTTCTTTCGTTCAGCAGATGTAACAGAGGTTTGTGTCATAATCAGCGAAGTTAATGTGACACAGGAGCAGTGACACTTTAACTACACTCACATCATCTGATGTTTAGAGACAAAAGGATCAGACACAGCCAAAAACAGACAGTGTAATAAACGCACTCACCTGCTGTCCTCTGTCCCTCTGAGGTGTGTCCTGTCTGTCCTCTGTCCCTCTGAGGTGTGTCCTGTCTGTCCTCTTTCCCCAAATCGACCTTCCTCTGGACTCTTCATGCTTTGTCCCAGACTTTAGATAAACTGAACTTAACAGACTTTTAGTCTTTAGTTTGTAAAACACTCATTCAAACGTCCCTCTGCTGCCTCAGCGCTCCCAGAATGCACCTCGAGGGGAGGGGTCCTTCACACCGGCGTAAACACATAGCTGTCCACATCACTGCCAGACTCAAAAAATGTAGGCAGCACATATCATAGCAAGGCAAGGCAAAGTACCGTAATTTCACGACCATAGGGCGCACCTGATTATAAGGCGCAGTTCAGTTACGGTGCTTTTTCTGCATTTAACACATAAAAAAGGCGCACCGGGCCTTAGGGCGCAGGCACGGTAAAACATGCATGTTAGTTTTGCTTCCTTTGCCTTTTTTAGAGCACATAGTGTTCGGTTGTGCTTTATTCAAGTATTTAGCAAAGTGCTCACATAATTTTTTCAATTAATTCACAAATCCATCAAAGCCTTCATCCTCTGTATCTGAAATGAACAGCTGCGCTAGATCTCTATGAAATACACCAGGTTCCCTCTCGTTACTATCAGAGTCCGTTTTGTTGCCGTACCGCTCCGCGTGAACGATGCCGACTTTTGCGAAAGCTCAAAGAACAGTGCAAGCAGATACATGAGCCCAAGCATCCACAATCCATTCACAAATCGTGGCGTAACTCGGCCGGCGCTTCCTCCCGGTCTTTGTAAAGCTGTGTTCGCCGTCTGTCATCCATCGCTCCCACGATGTTCGCAACTTTTACCCGCGCCTTACGGTCGTGAAATTACGGTAATTCAAAGTGCTTTAGGAAAGACATTAAAATCAAACGAATCAAAACATAAATAATCACAAATAATCATCATAAAATTACCATTACAACAGAAGAGTGCAAAATAAAACCCTTTCAGTCATATGCACAGATAAACAGAACTGTTTTGAGCCTGGATTTAAACATTGTCAAAGTAGAGGCCTGTCTCACCTCTTCAGGAAGACTGTTTCAGGTTTTAGTTGTAGAAAACTGAAATGCTGATTCCCCGTGTTTGGTCCTGACTCTGGGCACTAACAGGAGGCCAATCCCTGAAGTCCTCAGAGTGTGAGATGGTTCATATGGCACTAACATGTTGAAGATGTACTTTGGTGCTAGCCCATGCAGAGACTTATACACAAGCAGAGCTGCTTTAAAGTCTATTCTCTGAGCCACAGGAGCAAATGCAGAGACGTGAGCACAGGACTTATGTGCTCGTACTCCTTGGCTCTAGTCAGGACCTGAGCAGCAGTGTTCTGGATGTACTGCAGCTGTCTTAAGGCTCATTTGGAGAGGCCAGTGAGCAGGCTGTCACAGTAGTCTAACCTACCGGAGACAAATGTATGGATTACTCTCTCTAAGTCTGGCTTTGACTGTATACCTTTGATTTTTGCAAATTTTTTTAGATGGTAAAAAGCTGCAGATGTTATTGATTTGATATGGCTGTTGAAGTTCAAGTCTCAGTCCATTATTACCCCTAAATTTCTAGCCTGATTTGAAGGTTTTAGAGAGAGAGACTGGAGGTGACTGCTGACACGCTCTCTATGTTTTTGTGGACCAAATACTATTGCTTTGGTCTTGTCTGAGTTTAGTTGAAGAAAGTTGTTTTGCATCCACACACTGATCTGTTGGATGCAGTGGCAGAGTGAATCCACTGGTCTATATTCACCTGCTGCCAGTGAGACATAGATCTGAGTGTCATCTGCATAGTTGTAGTAGGATGCATTATTGCTGAGTATTAACTGGCCTAACGGCAGCATGTAGAGACCGAACAACAGGGGTCCCTGGATTGACCCCTGGGGCACTCCACAGGTCAGGGACATTTTATCTGAGACAGAACTCCCTGTTTTCTAGATAGGACTTGAACCAGTTTAGTACTGTACTAGAACCAGTTTAGTACTTACTGGAAATAAAACCCATCTAATCGTTACACCCGGGTGACATTTAGTTTTCAGAAAAAACTTTCCAAACATTATTTTCAATATAAATGTGTAGGCTCTTGGGGGCCCGCTGGTGACCTCGGGGCTCCAAGCAGCTGTTTAGTCATCTTATAGGCTGGACCGGCCCTGGCTGCAGTGTAACTGTTTGGACAGCAAATTGTGTTTGCCAGGGTCCATTTGCTTGTAAAAACTTTTCCTTTAACCTCAACTTTATACATAATAAATAAGTGGCCAGCACAATTACTTGAGTCTGTCCAGTTTATTTTCAGTGATACTGTTCCTGTTAGCTCACTTTAACTGCAAAGTAAAAAGTTAGTGGATAAATACACTTTAAACGTCCTGAATGTATTCCCTTACAGCCTGTGGTCTAATGCTTTTACACTTCTCACCCTGCCCTAAAAACACTCTCCTGACAAGCTAACTAACTAAGTTCTCCTTTAGCCAGAGTAAACTTCTAATGTCTTTCTTTAATGTTGTGCCACTCTACAGCTGAGTATTTATGCTGCAACACTGTCAAAAAAACATCTCAACTTTTCTTTTTGAAATATGATTATTCAGACTAATCAGATTTTACAAGAAGCTAATGGGCCAAAATTTTAACATTAGCTGGTAAAAAACAAATATTTTAGGGGTAGCTCTAAATATTTTCTTGTGATGAAATTGCCCTGTTGCATTCTGTGTAATGAGCTGGGAGATTGGCCCGGAGAAAGGGACAGTCAGTAATCAGACACATCTACGGGGAGAAAATCACCTAAACAATCTTGCCTCATATCACCCCTCTCCTGTTGCATTGTTCACAAAATAGCTTGAAAGCACAATGAAAGGCAAAAACAAAGATCATCTATTGACGTCATTAGCTGCAGTGATTGGGTGTGACATCGGGGAGCGCTCAGGGCATGGAGCCACATGCTAAGGCCACATGAATAATAATCGCAGTGCAAATGATACATGAATAATACAAGCTACTATTAATCTGCCAAGCTACATCTGTCCACATCTGCATCTGTGTGAACACTGAACCGATGCATTTCCACCACTGTCCTAGCATCACTGGTAATTACACTGAGGAAACAAGTTAGTGAAATATATAGTATTTTAGAGCCTTAATTAATGTATTCCTTTTTAACTATTACATTATTTTAGCTTATTGTTGTTATGGATATTTTTTCAAATATACTGAGCTGCAATTGGCTCTGTGCACAACAATCTGCACGACCATTTCCGGCGCAATGTAATCTCAATGAGGATGCGGTTGCAGAGTCGCGCTAAAATCAATAAATCCTGACAGATCAGGCAGAGTGCAGGGAGATGACACTGACAACATGGTAAACACTGTCAAAATACAAGGAAAACTTCACCAAAGGATAGTTCTGCTTTTAGAAAGGTACGCCTTTGTGCGTCAGTGCAAATGCCAATGCTCATGCTAACTTTTATTAAAATGTGAAATGTAACATAACAACAAAATAAAATTTCTTGTAAAGACAACCCAATTATTTGTAGGTGTAGATTATTTCAGTCAGTGGCGTTATTAAAATATTCAGGAGGATTACCATTAGCCCCAATATACAAAGACATACCTTTGTAAACATAGAAGTGTACTTTGGTGAAGTTTTCCCTGCATTTGTAAAGTGTTTAACACTTGTCAGTGAGATCCACGCACAGCTCCCTGTCCACTGCCTGATCTGTGAGGATGTATTGATTTTAGCGCAACTCTGCCTAAACCTTATAGACATTACATTATGCCAGAAAAGGTCACACTGACTGTCCCCCTGATTGGGACAAGCTGGCTACCATTGTGCACAGAGGCAATTTATTTGGTAGTTTTTTTAGGATTCTTAGCTCAGGCCGCACCATAAAAATGCATTAGTAATGTTAAAGGTACAGTGTATAACTTTCTGGAGGTGACATACACCTGCATGATTCCATGGAAATAGAAAGTTAAAATTATATTTTGGAACACTCTACATGGAGACTGATATGTTTTGTCATACTGTGGAATATTATACCAGTCATGGAAACATGAAAAAAATAAAAAATACATTTAAAAGATTAATTTTTAAAATGTTATTATAACCACATCCTCTGACAAACCGGAAACTGGCCATCTTGGATTGAATATTCCGAAATCCTGAGTCATATTTTCACTATCTCCTCTAAGGGTGTTTCACGACCAGATCTAACGTGTAGCTTGGCCTGGCAGCACCACCTGCTTGTTGCCTTGGGGATAGATCAGTTTAATGCCACACTGTGGAACATAAAAAGCGGCACCTCTTTGGGCAGACTTTTTACAAGAAAAATGTATATAATGCACTTCAAACCATTTGAACAATTTAGACCTCTCCTTCTGTCTAGACAAAAGGCTTGCCTCTTTCCATGCTGTGCCAGCCGTGGTTGCTGCACATTTCAGTGACCACCAGTGACAGATGGCAAGAGCAGTTCAACTATAGCAGCAGGATAAAGAAGCATGTCTATTGTCCAAGGCCCACTCGGCCTGAGGTAAGTGTAAGGTATACACTTTATTGCTCCGTATGGGGAAATTTGTCCTCTGCATTTCATTCATCCTTCAGTGCTACTGGGGAAACCTGTCAAGAGCAGTAAGAAATCACAGCGCAGCGCTCGGGGTCCCGTCTCCAGATCTTGAGCTGGATAAAGAAGTATGGGCCTATGGGTTTTGATGCACAGAACAGAACTTTTCAACCTGAATGTACAATTAACTTTGCAGCCAATATCTGGAAATCTCTGCAAGTATTTGATATTTAAATTTGGCACAATTTATACCCACATCTTCATTTAAAGGTGTGCTGTACTTTTTCAGGTGAGTGGTATTCACTCTTGTCTCATGTACGATCTTAATGCTTTGTCTGGAATGTTTCTTTTTTTTTTTTTATTATGACATTAGGGTAATCTTTTCTTTTGGTAGTGGGTAAAGCAATAACATCCCCATGGAGACAAACAGGTGGAGATCCTTTTCATTGTTCAAGATGTAATGCAATGTACTGTTTTTCCTTTATGGGCTGATTCCACATCATGCAGCTCTGCTCTGCCATGCCACTGAATCCGCTCCAACGGAGGGCGCAGACTATAGACTGTTTAGATAAATGTGCATAGCTAGCCCACAAACTGTCACTTTCCAAATATGAAGTGAGCACGGGCGGGCACGCTTCCACCTCCATTGACTCTGGCTTCACTTTACATTGAAAAACTGTCTCTCCATAACTGTAGCTGTCAGGCTCGTTATTTTGGTATTAAAATGTTTGTATTAACCCACTCTGCCTGATGCTGGTATGTCGATGTCTATTTTACTACTTTGACCTTTAATCAAAATTTGAACATTAATAACAGACAAATCAGGTGACTCCGGCTAGCGTTAAAACAGATTTGATTGACAGCGTTGATAAGTGCCCACTTCCTGCTAAACTAGCGTTGCAGGAGGGAATGGGTTTTACTTTCAACAGCCTCCCTCCAGATTGGCTCTTTGGTCCCGGTCAGAGTTCTAAATATGAAGCTTGGCTCCAAATTCACACCTATAACCGCTAGCCTTGATGAGCTTGTTTGATTGGAGTCAAACGCTATGGGTGATGTCGCACTCAGTCCATTTCTTTATACAGTCTATGTGGGAGCAGATCTCTACTGTGTCACATGAAACTGCTCTTTAGCTCATGTCAGTTTAAACATGCTTTTTCTCCACCACAAGGGTAATTAGCCATTACCCACTGGACTGCTTGAACGAGTCCAATAAAGTTTTCACATCACCGTGACATAAAGTGAAATCTAACAGTATATTGAACCCAACTATCAAAGCAACAACTAGTAAAAGTATCAATTATAAGTAACCTGAATAAAGTTTGTAGGGAGTGTATTTACTTTGTAAATACAGATGTAGCTCACATTCTGTTTCCTGTTTGGAACATTCTGAACTGTGGAGATTAATCTGGCTGAACACAGGCAGAGAAGACAATAAACTTGGTATGTAATTTTGGCAGTGGAGGGCGCTGTGTCGGAGCACCAGTGCAGCCCTGCATCTGCAGGATGTGGAACACCTCTCATTCACAGGTGCACACTTACTACACAGAGATACATGATGTGGAATCAGCCCGTTAGACATATTGCAAGTTCATTTTTCCAATAAAAGAGCAGGGGGAAAAAATCACTGTTATCCACTTGAACTGTTTGGTGCTTAGTTTGTTTGCACTGTTGGACAGGCTTTTTCACAGTTAAAAATACTTCCAGTCTCAAACTTGACAACTCGCAACACTTGAAACATTTGTGGACATTTGTGCTCCGTTACATAAAGCAAAAACAATACATGTTAATTAACTCAGACTTCAAATAATCAGTGTAATAATACAGTGGCAAAGAACAGCTGCTCCTTGCTTCGTTTGTACAAAAGCCAATTGTTTTGAAGTAGAGGATTTATGTTGGTGCTTGACTCAGTTCTCTTCACAGAAGACACTGTGAGGAGGCCCTCAAGCTGAGCATGAGGGTACAGGCTTTTCATTAGTGCTCTGCTTCTATGGGATCACCAGTATAGAGCAAATGGTGTGAGTTAGAAAAGCAGCAGAGATAGTTAAAACAATACTATCTACATAAGAGGAGAACAGGAGCCTCCCGCTATATTCACATCAGCTATAAAGCCAAGACTGTGCTGGATAATGGAAGCCATTTTGTACTGGAAAGTGAATTCATCTGGTTAAATGTCATTATTTTAAAGCACTGTGTAACCTGGTTGAAGTTCTGCCTCGTTTGTCTTGATGGAGATGTTGTTTTGCTCATTATAATGTGTGTTCTTTCAAGTATTTTTTGTAATGAAATCGGAATACAATGGGATTTGAACCACCGAGCTTAAGAAAACATTAGCTATGTTTGGGTGACGTCCATTGGTTACGTAGCAGGCCCTTGTCCCTGGACCCAGAACCTTGCCTGGAGCCTTGCTGGGAGAATGGAGACACAACTTTGTTGGAGGTGGCTGATGTGGCCCAAAGCATACTGTGCCCAAGGAAGAGAGGATATTGTGCACCTTTAATATAATGCTGGACCGGTGCTTTTTTCCTTGCACTTTTCATATTGTTCTGTTTGTTTATACCTTTGAATTCACCAGCAGGATAAGTTATCTGTGTAATCCCTCAGTTGTCCAGGTCTGATCCAAAATATAAAATCTGGACAGGACAACAGGGAGCCTGATATATTATCATATGTTATCAAACGTTATGTCCTCATTTAAATCTCAATTGATGCCCAGTTCAGCTTTAAATCATATCTCAAGAAATTAACTCTGTAAATTTGCTTCGTATTACTAGAGCTAAACTATACATTTTTTGTGCGGCAGTGTCATGGTGTTATTTGCGACTGGCCTGAATAGATCAAATTGAAGCATATATTGAACCGAGAAGATAAATTAAAAGTTATAGTTTCCGCTAAGGGCTGATAACATGAATAAAATATGCGGGCCTTTTCCTCCTGAATTATTTTCTCAAATATATTGTGACCTCAGTGACCTTAATGCATAAAATCATTAAGTGGAAACTTGGTCTACGCTAGACACTATGAATGTCATTAGGTTTTTGAATCTTGCTGTGTGCCTTTATCAGCAGCAGTGGTGTTGTGGTTAACACTATCCCCTCACAACAAGATGGACCTGGCCCTTTGATTCTCTAGATAAATCTACAAGCAAAAAACATTTGTCACAAGAAAGTGATCAATGAATTCTATTTTTTAACATCAGTAGGTGCAAATATGGCAAAATGTGTTAGGCTTTGCCCACCAACTGGAGGATAGCTAGTTCAAACCTTAGCATTGCGCTGTTCCTGCAGCAAAAGTTCTAAAAATAAGGTGCTTGGCTCGCAGTGGTTTAAGCATAGATATTTTTTTCTGAATGTCACCCTTCACTCGTCCCCCACATTTCACATTTTTGTTCTGGCCAATATATCTATGACCGAATATGTAAATACTGCTGCTGCAGGTAAATAAATAACAAAGCAAAGCGACAAAAGAGCACCTTATAAAGAAAAAAAAAAAAAACAAAACACTATGATCTTGATGAATTGGGGGATCAGAACAATGATAATGGCTTGTGCTGGGTATAGCACTAATAATATCCTATGGTAATAAAACATGGCTGGAAAAAGCATTTCCATAGGAAAGCAGAGTGAAACAGCTAAACACTGTCAAAATATCCATATATAATGTTTAACTAGAGCCCAGACCTGTCAGAGCTTGCTGTCAGTGATCAAACTTTGCTGTGACATGGTGGATAATACAGCGAGATATTTCAGTTCAGTGGCATTTTTCAACGGTATCCATCTCACATGTGGAGAAAAACAAGTCATGGAATGACGTTACAGAAGTTAAAGGTCTAATATTACGCACACTTGACTCATATGAGCTTTAATCCATGTAATAATATTTTTACCTCCTCAAAAACATGCCTGGAGTTGTGTTTTGTTTCATTCACACATGTTTGAGTAACCCTTTATTAGATCTCCATAGCTCAAAATGCTCTGTTCCATCTTGTGATGTAATGAATTGGTAGTTTTTAAGCTAACAGCTCCTTTTACCTTTTGTGTTCAGTAGAGGTTGGAAATTCCAGGGCTGAAATTATCCAAATGATTCTAGTGAAGGTGTATAAAGTTTAAAAACACAGTGGAGCGCTTCCTGTATTACCACATGACAGTGGTAGAGTGTGTTTTCAGTTTGAGCGAAGAACTAAGGGTTGTGCAGGGTTTCTGTGTTAAACATGTGTGAATGAAACAAAACACAACTCCAGGTATGTTTTGATATGGCCCCTTTAATCGATAGTTTCATGTACATTTCATGGAATAACTTAAAGTGCAGACATTAGAGTTAGACATTTCACTAAAACATAGTTAACATTGTCGTTATTATTTTTATAGACATTCACACAGCAGGAGTTCACTTTGTTTAATAAACTGATAGATACTGGCCCACTACTTTTATCTTAATTATTTTTTAAGATGTTCCTGCATGTGGTTATGGTTGAGTGGTGTTGAATTAGGTTTCAGTGTTTTCTCACTCCCCTGTGGTTTCCCTATTCAACAAGAGTCTGTGTGAAGCCTCTTCAGCTGGTTCCATCTCCTCTGTGGGACTTGTCAGTTGATAATTTTACTTTTTTTTTTTGTCATATTCATTTAATCCAGCAGGCTAATATTAACATACTGTTATAAGTTCTGTATGTTAACAACTTAGTTTGGTTCTCAGAAGGCTGGCATTGCACTGATGACATTGAGCAATTTTTGTAGCTATGTTGATCATAAACCCTTCATAAAGTTATGAGGATTAGATGCAAAAATGAATCTAATCTCTGTAATATAACCTTAATCGGACAATATCTCTGAAATGACCACTTTCCCAGTTAGAGTCAACTCAATTCAATGGGACACACACTTACTCCAAAACTGTTGGATTTTGGCACTTTTCACCAACTGTTATTTCTTTCACTCAGCCAGGTATTCCTTTAACGAGAAAAATACCTTGACATCCCGCCACACTCGCATCCTAAATTGTTTAATCCTGTTCTAGATGTACTCAGCCCACAGACCCAAAACATGTCAAAACAGCAGATTCCCATGGAGAGAGAGGGGGCGGCAAACTGCACTGCCACCCACCACTGCTGTTTATAAATGTTATATCAAAAAAAACATGGCACTGCTGTCATAGCTGTTGATTTGTGCAAGTGAAGAAAACAGCAAACCAAGGGCAGGAGTTTGACATATTGTATTATAGACATGGGTTGGCGTTGACAACAGATTGAGAAAGAGCTGAGTTCAAGAGGAGGTGATGGCCCTGCAGAAAGAATGTAACATGTTTTTAATGGGGAAAAAGTGGTCATCTGTCTATTCTTGAGTTGTTTGACACAGTAATGGTACAATTTAGTGATAGAGAAATTTCAATGCTGTACTGTGACAGCCCAGCACAACCAGCTCATGCTGTCTTGGCCTACGTCTTCAGAAGTAGAAGCCAGATTTGCAGTGACGACCACTGGACTAACTCACATATAGTGACATTTTATTGATCACAAAACCTCGCAGGGTGTAGTAGGAACTTGGCCGAACTTGGTTTGGTCCTGGTTTGGGGTCAGTTTGAGTCCTAATGTAGATTTGGTTTGGTCCTGCTCAGTGTAAATAAAGTGGGAATAAAGGAGTTAAACTATAACGGCGTTACTAACGGCGTAGTTTTTTCCACTAATGGAGTAATCTAACTAATTACTTTTCCGCGCATCCCAACGCCATTACCGTTACTGACAGTAAAACGTGGCACGTTACTATTACTTCAGTTCACTCTGCTCTTCATCAGAGCATCTCTCCTCGCCGAGGAGCTGCAGCGCTGTTGTGTTTCTTTGGTGAAAGAGGAGGCTCAGGGTGAGATAATAGGCTTGTTTGAGATGAGCAAGGCGGGAGCAGATATGATCGCCATCGATCGGTGCGCAGTGCATGCTGGTTAGTTTTGTGTCCTGTGCGCCGGTAACGGTAATCTCATGAGAGCAAGGCGGACGCAGACCGTGGCCGTGTCCCAATTCGCCACATGCACCGTTCGATGTACTGTTCGAAGTGCAGGTCGAAGTATCCGCCTGACTAATGGCGCGTTCACACCGGTGCGTCAGATGCGTCAAGCTCACATTCAAAGTCTATGGCGGACGTGCGTCTTGGTGACGCAGCGTTTTTGCGGCGTGTCTTCAAGCGTCAAGGCGGCCAAGTTCAACTTGGTTGAACTTTCGAGGCAGTCGACGCGCAGCATCAACCAATCAGAGACCACGCTCCAGTGACACAGTGACGTCATTCTGAAGCGCTGGAGTCACAAACACAAACAGTGACAGGGGACAGGGACGTTATCCGCACACCAATGCGGGACAGCAGGTCATCAAACTGGGCCTGGGTCACACGGAAATACCGCTGGAAGCGCTGATCATCCCGACGGAGCTCCTGGAGCAAGTAATGAAACTCGCCAAACTCCGAACGCCTCTGAATTATGTCATGAACACAGACACGCGGCCGCCGAGCCGATCGCCTCCATTGATGACTTTTGTGCAGTAAATACACCAAAGCTGTTCTCTCAACATGGTCTGTCATTGTGCACAAAAGGAGCAGGAAAACACTCAACGCTGTAGACGCGCTCTCTGGACTCGCGGCTTGGACGCTCTTCCAAAGCGTCTGCCCTCAAATGCACACGCATCCAAATAAAGGTGGCCAGCGCGTTTTTGACGCACCGGTGTGAACGCACCATTAAATGAACGGCGCATTTAAGTCAGGCGGTACTTCGACCCGCACTTCGAACAGTACATCAAACGGTGCATGTGGCGAATTGGGACATGGCCGCAGATTTTGAGCAAGGCGAGTGCAGCAGCTCTCCACCGATTGCGGCCGCCTGCATGGACTACAAACGCTTAAAGCATGATTGGAAATGGTGTCCTGTCACACGTGCATTGACAGCTGATTGGGTCCCAGTTGTGTTTTGATCAGAAACGTGACGCCCTGACGCACGGCTGCCTCCTCCCCCAACTTTACACAAACAACTGCGACATATTTGATATGGACATATGTTTAAATGTGACTGAAAGTGTCCAGGCTGTTGTCAGATATGGATCACTTATAAACAAATGCAATATAATTGCAATCTGTTAAAGTGAAATAAATATTAAAGGTTCACATCTGTTGTGTTTTTATTGTTTTAACACAGTAAGTAACGGCATAGTTACTTTGCCTAGTAACGAGTTACTTCCCCAAAAAAGTAACTGAGGTGCTAACTCAGTTACTTTTTGGGAGAAGTAACTTGTAACTATAACTAATTACTTTTTTGAAGTAAGATGCCCAACACTGGTCCTGCTCAAGTCCTGGTTTAGTTGTGGTCTAGTCCAGGTTTAGTTCCAAGTTCAGCCTCAGTTTGATTATACAGGTCCAGGTGTGCTTAGACTCTCAGACACTCTGAATTGCATTTTAGTGTCCCAGACCTTTCTAAAGTATTGATGGCAAACTCACAATAAAGGGTCAGAGGTGTCACTCTTTGCTTTGGGATGGGAAGGTGTTGACTGTGCAATGACAATGCTTATCCCTGCTCTGTTGCCAGAGAAATCTGTTCTAAAGCTGTGCACATACCGAGAAATAAATACCTGTAAATACAGCGATATTCCAAGGGGTACACATATATACACCTTGAATTTCGACAATTTTCCTGTATAAGACCAAAGAATCGTTATTTGTTAGCACATATCAGGTGTTGTTGAATGGTTCCTTTTTTTGTTTTGAAATCGTGACATCTGCTGTTTTTGATCACATTGCGGAACAGATGACATGGGCTAAAAAATACTGTGAGAAATTTAAAACCCTATCGTCAGTCGTCTGTCAAGGGCAAAGTCTTTGTCTGCCAATTTTACAGTAGACACAAATGGTTGGATTTCCGTTACTGGTAAGAATCATTTGCCTGAAACCCATGATTAAGCCTGGATAAATAAAATTGTTTCAGGAAGGGCATCTGGCATGGAAACTTCAAAACGCACATTAGCATAATTCTTATTCAGTTTTGAAAGATCTATTGCTGTATTACTGCAAGGGTTGCACTAACTCTAACTCACTTTCCACTCCAATGAAAATATCATAAGCATTTTTCATATTGAAAAGCAACTCGTTTTTAATCATGCAATCATCTCTACCTTCTCCCCCATAACTTCTGCATTATGCACGAACCACAGAGGAGCAAGGTTACTGAACCCAAACATGAAAACGGATTGCTCTCCACTGTTGAAATTCTTCATATTTCCTGTCTGTTCTCTAAATGTTTTCTTTAACAGACTCTTGAGGACAACAACTCCAAAATCTAAATAAAGGTCTGCTATTGTTATTTAGTGCACAGTACTTGCTGTTAAACTTCTAATGACAAGGCTCTGTTTGTGAACTTGCAGTCATAAAGGTTTCAATAGATTATCAACTGAACATGTTTTTTCAGATTAAGAATGTTGTACAATAAACTGAAGTAGCTCGAGAGTTGGAAGAAGAGGATCTGAAGACATGACCTCTCAAAATATTGTGATATTATTGTCTAGTTCAGTCGAGTCTAGTCTTTGCTTCCACTGTAGGGAGTATTATACCTGTATTCCGGATGCCCCCTGGACGCTAGGGAGGTGTTCCAGGCACGTCCTACCGGGAGGAGGCCCCGGGGAAGACCCAGGGCACGCTGGAGGGACTATGTCTCTCGGCTGGCCTGGGAACGCCTTGGGATCCTTCCGGAAGAGCTGGAGGAAGTGTGTGTGGAAAGGGAAGTCTGGGCCTCCCTACTGAAACTGCTGCCTCCGCGACCCGACCCCAGATAAAGCGGAAGAAAATGGATGGATGGATGGGATGGATGATGTAGACCAAAATTACAAGGAGTGAGCTGGTAGTGTGGGGCTGGCACAGCACAGAAATGCAATTTTTTAGCCTCTGTCCTTTTTCAGTTACAATGACAATTAAAGTTACATTGACAATGCTTATTATTTTGTGCTGGAGGCTGCTTACAGTTAAACACAGATCTGCTCATTGTGGTCGTACTCAAGTTAGAGTCTATTCCACATCCACATTTCCAACATTCCAACATCCATATTATTCATTTATTTGTCTCCAGTAAGTTAGACTACTGTAACGGCTTGCTCACTGGCCTCTCCAAAACAGCTGCAGTACATCCAGAACACTGCTGTTTGGATCCTGACTAGAACTAGAAAATACGAGCACATAAGTCCTGTGCTCAGGTCTCTGCACTGGCTCCTGTGGCTTAGAGAATAGACTTTAAAGCAGCTCTGCTTTTGTACAAGTCTCTCCATGGCCTAGCACCAAAGTACATCTCCGACATGTTAGTGCCATATGAACCATCTCACACTCTGAGAACTTCAGGGACCGGCCTCCTGCTGGTGCCCAGAGTCAGGACTAAACATGGGGAATCAGCATTTTAGTTTTATGGAGCTGAAAAAAAAACAAAGAAAAAACAAATACCTGGAACAGTCTCCCTGAAGATGTGAGACAGGCCTCTATACTTTGACAGTGTTTAAATCCAGACTCAAAACGGTTCTGTTTAACTGTGCGTATGACTGAAAGGTTTTAGTCTGCAGTCTTCTCTTTTAATGATCACTTTATGATGATTATTTGTGATTATTTATGGTTTGATTTGTTGTATTGTGATTTTAATGTCTTTCTTATTCTGTAAAGCATTTTGAATTACTTTGTGTACAAATTGTCCTATACAAATAAACTTACCTTGCCTTGTCACTGTAGGCCCTTGTGGGAGAACAGCAGCCATCCCACAATACTGCGCCTCACAGATAAGCCCAGCGGCCCAGCACACACACTGGAGGAGAGCAGCTGGCAGTCAGCCCACAATACCACTAACAACAGTTTGCCACCAGTGGCCTATGGCCGTGTTATCGGGCCAAGAGAATGTCAGACTTCAGTATATGCTCTGAAATCATCAGCTGCTTAAAGATTTTAATGAGATGATTTGAGATTGCTCTGCGAGTCGCTCTTCCCCCCATCTTTGGAGCAGGCACTAGTGCGCACTGTCAGCCAATAGTGCAGCGTATCTCAGTTCTAAGCCTCGCCTCTCTCCCTCATTGTGATTGGTCAGAATCACATTGTGCACTTGAAGAACCACTAGCTTCTGTAAACAGCTTTTGGATCTGCTCCTATCAACAGAATACATACTTTTATAGTTTAATAGTTAATAGTCTGTTAAATTATTAATTTGAGCTTTTGGCACAAACGTTTGACTGCTGACAGACTACAGTCTGGACTAGACCAAGCAAAAAACTGGATTTAAAGCCAGATCAACAAGGAATGCCTCTTTGCAAGTGCAACATGTTCTTTCTTCCTTTCTTGGATCTTTATTTGTCAAGGACCATGTACAAATTCATTAATCTTACAAAAGAAAAGATGATTTGTACCAGATTTAGCTACTGCTACTTTTCCATCTGCAGTCCCTGAACAGGTGAACACACATTCAAATTCACATTTCAATACGATTAGATTATAAGACTAATAGTTCATCATTAACATTAGCAGTAAAATACAGTAAAATGTCCCCAATGCATGATGTTTATACAGTCCATACCAATAAAAAAAATCATTATGTGCAAGTTTTTACAGTGAATACAGATCAGTACAAATGAACTAGACTGATGTGGATGCATTTCATTATCTAAAATGTACTTTCTCAAATTTGTAGTAAAATTATCCAAATCTACAATTTCAGACTGTCTGAAGCGGATTCCACTGTCTGATGGTTTGAAAAGAAAAGGCTGCCTGAGCAAAGGCTGAGGATCCTTTTGGAACTACGCAATTTGGGTTCACAGAGACCGAGTGGATCGGGGAGTTTGTCCAGAACAAAGTTTAATACATTTTTTAAATGTAGGTATAGCTGCATTATTAATATTTTTTAATGTACTTCTTAGATTTTAATGCTAAATTAAATTGTCAAAACTGAACATTTTGTATTTACTTAGGATATTGCAGTGATGATAACGAAGGGTTTTATTAATGTTTAGTGTCAGACATGAAACTACCACCAACTATTATTCATTTATACCTATCACAGATAACGAATATAAGATATTGGAAAATACAGGTTAAACAAGCAATTTATAATAATTAGGCCTATTGTATAGTATAAACAAAGTGAAATAATGTGATGCTATATATCCTACCTAAGAGACTACAAAGGAGTTGACTCAGACACCTACGCTATAGTTTGGGAACCACTGATCAAAAGAGATAGATTGATAAAAAGAGATGGAGAGAGGTTGATAAGAGAGAGTGTGCGGTGTGTTGGGATGTATGATATTTTTGGCACATGTATTGCCCTGGCATCACCCCCTAGGTACTACATGTTGTGGAATTTTGCATCCCCTGCATAATCTTAGCAAGGACGCCTGCAGTTCACTGTTGCCATTTCTCTGTGGTTAGCTCTGACGTCATCCAACTATTATAGCGCTTGTCCTTCTTTAACATTATCAGTTTCCTTGGTCAACTCGTCTCACAGAAGCAGCCTGCTATGCACTTCTCATTTTATCTCTGGCAGCTTATCTCCAGGCTGTCCTTCTCCTTGTGTGGAAGCATAGTCAGACTTGAATACTAACATGCAGACTGATGATAAATAAACTTCTTCAGACATCCAGAGCCTCCTGCCTCTCTTTACAACTCCAGGACTTGTTAGGGCAACATTTATTTTCCCTAACACTACACACCCCTAAACATGGAAGCCTAGAATTGCTCCTGACAATCTCTACTGTCTAACAAACTAGTTAGCCTACATAGACCTGCTGCTTAAGTGGACCAGTCTGTGAAAAACTCCCATGACACTTCTTTTCCACAGTCCATCTCTGGTCCTGCCTAAAAAGCAGAACTAGTTCATTTTACATGGTTTGAAGTGTTACTCCTCATTTACCTTATGAATTTGGAGCATCTTAATTATTCACTGCAATTTCAAAACTTTCAGAGGTCAGAGTGGGATTTTGCCATCACAGTACTTGTAACAACAACTAGCATGCTAACAACTCTTGGACAATAAAACTGCTTTATAATTAGATGCAGAGAGCACACAGTGGACTTATTTTGACCTCAAGAGGTGCTAATATATCTGGGGCAAGACAAATTGTGCTCATGGAAAAAGAAAATAATCAAATTTACTGGAAAAACAGAGATTCGGCTTAGCACATACCAACATAAAAATGTGAATGATAGTGGAGCTGAAAGAATCCAAGGCATTCTTGTATAGAAAATTAAAAGATTCTTTCAGCTCCACTCCATTCACATTTTTCACACTTCTATCTGACTCACTACTGCCCCATTCACGCATTCTCCTATTTTTATAGTCCAATTCAATGTTGAAATTGAATTGAAATTCAAACAGTAAATGAAGTAGGCTTTATTTAGTTTTTTCCCCATAGACGTTGGAGTAGACTATAGACTATAGTCCCAGTGCAGGTGGCTAAGGGTGCGCTGTGGTCCTCATAAGCTGCTGCAGATTGCATTTTTATCTCCCGGATCTGCTGTCTGCATTCACCACCAGAGCGAGCAGAGCGTTCAATGAGGAGTGAAGCCAAGAGCCAAAAAATTAAACAAATCAAAATGACTGCCAAATAATGTCATGTTTCCCACCATAACCAACATGACGGACGTTTTTGTCCATATTTTACTCATATTTGTTCTCTGCTGTGCCATTCAAAGCCCATCTGTTCACAAATTGTTTCTGTGCAGGGGAAAAAGTCAAAACTCTTGAATGAAACATTGTCAAAATACAAGCGTCTTTTTGTTTTGTCTCAGAAGAAGAAAAGAGAAGAGATTTGTTTTTCCCCTGGATGGTTCGGCACAGTGTGAATAAACAGCTGGATTCTCTGTTCTAAGTCTTTTTGGAAAACAAAATTGATTTTATTCAACTACAACACAAAGACAGTTTCATAATTCAATTCAAAAGAGATTATTTGGAATTCTGAGCGACTGTAGTCATAATGTATATTTTATTTATCCTATTTTAAATGAAAACGGAAATATGAAACAGACAAATTCTTTTTTAGTTTATTCATCTGAAATAGTTTAATTGTGCACTATGTAACTTTTCTAGAGGAAGGTCCACTCTGCAAGAAATCAAAGTAAAAGATAGAAAACAGTGTCATATTTTTCTTCTTTTCTTTTTTTTTTTTTTTTTTTTATCCTGCAGAACTGCGTTGCTACATTAGGCTACATGCAAGTATCTTAAACAAACAACTATAATAACTAAAATCAGGACTGTTGCCATAATGATTAACAATTTACAACAACCTACTGTTTCTTTTGAATGAGAAAAAGCCATCAAAATGTTGCATGTACTGTATACCAGAAAACTGAAACTCGTGAATACTGGTTCTTTATAGTTCTACTGATATGTGCAATACAGCCAGTACAATTTCAATACCTCTGAATGTCAGGTCTACTCAAGTCATTTCCTCACAATATTGAAAAAAGCAATAATTTCTCTCTCTATTATGCAAAGTCACTGTTGTTTCTCGTTGTAATCGTGAGGCTGGGTGAGCTTTGTGGAGCAGCGGGAATGAAGTTGTCTGAGGCACTTAGAGTTTTCATCAGACATATACACCTGTGTGCTCCCTCCCCTCTCCCAGACGCAAATACAGGAGCAGACCACAAAACACCAATAAAAAGTCTACTTTGAAATGAGACTTTGGACTCTGACTGACTGCTTATTACCGTGGAAACCAAAAATTCCATACACAAGTGCCAAGGTAAGGTAAACAATAATACTTTTTGGGTGCTGTTGGGTTTTTGTTTTGTTGTGTATTTTTTTTTTACATTTCCTTTCAAATATATCTGTTCAAACTAGACAGGGTAAAACAACATAACCTCTGTATGTCACATTTGCAGATGCATCATAGAAAATTCAAAGTTGCAAGTACGTAGTTTTAAGTACAGTATAACTGCTCACATTTTGTCAATAATAATAATTTTAAAAACTTAAATTATAATGAAAAAAATCTTATCTGATTCAGGCTTAGAACTACCTAATTAAAGGACAAATCTTATGCAAAATTGACTTTTTTGAGATTTTGTGCATCATATAAGATGGTTTTGGCAGTGGGACTATTGTTTTTCAGTGGCTGGTTGCAGAGCCTCATTGGTTATTCATCATAGAAATTATAACAGTGACTCAGAAACAAATAAAATAGTTAATCCCAAGCAATATATTTAGCCAGAAAAATGAAGTGAAAAACGTTTGTCTTTTTTTTTCAGTTGACTTTGTAAACTGCACTGTCTATGGTGCTTAAAATGCTCAAGTCAAATCAAAGTAGACCAAACCATAACATAACTTTTACTTATAGCTCTTAACATGCAAAATTACACATTAGTTTATAAATAAGAGGAAGTCAATAAATACTTTTTTTCAGTATAGTAAGAAAGTTGTGTCAGTTACTTTGGAATACACAGTGCACATACAAAATACTACATTAGAAATACTCTAATTGGCCCTGTGAACTGATGCAATAGACATGAAATCCACCTAAATGACTTAACTGTGGTTTTTCATCCAGTTTATTTTGAGGAGTCACACAAGGGTCAGTTATTTTCAATGTGTTTCTTTCTGGAAGCCCTACCATTGTTCAATATAGCTACATCTGCTGAATTTTTTATTATTATGGCTGTCCCTGTCCTTTACGCCTCGGTGTGGGAGGTGTGTGGTGCTTGACAATGAGCTAAGTCAAGGCTGTTAAACACTGGGCCCTCCCAAGACACATCTGCTGTTCCTTTTCCCTCCAGTGGCTAAGTAAAATGGCTGACTAAAAAGATAAAGTGACTGGACTAACCGCACTGTGACTGGATATGACCAGTAAGTTTCAAACAGTTGAAGGCTGCACTGTGTGACTTTTCTGGAGGAGGGTACACCACCTTCTTGCTTCCACGAAGATGTTATTGCTTTGCCTGAAATGTCCCCAGTAGGAATTAATTATGTTGAGCTTCCATTGACTGTAGTACATGTGTTTTTATTGATGAAAAAATACTTTGCTAAACATATATGCTTACAGTGAGCAGCTTACCTCTCCACGCCTCCATGAAGATAGATAAAATTAATGCTATACTGTGGAACATTCTACGAAAATCAATAATATTTCCATGCAGTTGACCTGCATGGAAATATTATTGTTAATATTACACTTACACATATCACCAGTTAATAGAGATGGGACAAGATCTTGTACCACAAAATCGC
This sequence comes from Periophthalmus modestus, assembly GCA_019594935.1. NCBI lineage: Eukaryota > Metazoa > Chordata > Actinopteri > Gobiiformes > Gobiidae > Periophthalmus > Periophthalmus modestus. The sequence continues at coordinate 13,344,404 of JAIEZT010000012.1, read as the reverse complement.
AAGATAAAATTGCTACAAGATTGTGCAAATGTGACATAAATGATCTTGTGAGATTTTTAGTCCATGAGTTTACATTTAGTTTGGACTAAACATTGAAAAAATGGAAAAAAAAAATTTTAAAAATAAAAATTGCAAGGCCATAACTGTCGATTAATCACACAATTTCTCCATTTTAAATCATATAAAAATCTCATCTTTTCTCCCAATCTCCTGCCTCGTCTTGTGAAAATTGTCTCTCATCTCATCCCTATGAGTTAAGAAAATAAACTTGTAGAGCAAAGTACAGAGCAGTAGGCATGTGTCCATGTGAACCGTGGCAATGAAAACGGGTTAGATCAGAGCAATGATTTCTTGAATACAGTATAATAAAAATTACTCATGCATAAATCACTCTAATACTTCAACTGGGTATGTGGGAAGGGGAAACCATTATAAAGCTCTAAAAAGTCGATTTTGCATAATAGGTCTCCTTTAATAGAATTATTAAGTCGTTTTAGAGTAATATTGTGATTTAATATGTGCAGATTACAACATAATGATCCACAGGTGTCATAGATTATAACTATATAGCTGACACAAACACAATATGTCTTGTGAGGTGTTTTTGATTACAAACACCAGACTGCAGGGCTGGAGTTTAAAGTGTAGATACCTGTAATCACGCTGTCCTTATATTTCTAAACCCCACCCTTTCGTCCCTACTCCCCCAACCCGTTTGGCTGAGTGGAGGTTTGATGTTCACTCCCACTTCATTTTCCTAACTTACCACTTGTCTGTCTTTGTGAGTCATCATAACTTAACCCTCAACAATCCGAATAAACTCTTTGTCCACCTATTCATCCTGTCATTTCAGTTAAATTGTACACTTTGCCACTGTCGAACCAGCCACCAGAGGCTTTCTCTCTCTTCATACAAAAAAGATCCAAACTAAGTAATCAAACTCCAATCAAAACTTTTTTCTTGACAAAGTACAGTAGCTATAGCTGGTGAATATGTCATAAAACATCATTATCTAATACAGCTCATTTGTCAAGTTGCTGTGCATTTGTAAACAGAAAGCAATTTACATCCGTAAGAGCCATATTAATTCTGTCAGTAGAGCCATTAAGGGCCACTTAACCACATGATGAATGTGGTTTTAATAGCTACATGGAATATCAGTACAGTAATTCAGAGGTGGGTCAGTGCACTTGAACAGGCATTAGTGGTTTAGCCATTATTCAAGATGGTTGTCACTAGAGATTGTGAAGTGGTAAAACCAAGGTTACAGGTGCATTGCCTAGAATGTTCCACAGAGTGACAATACACGTTTTTATCTCAAGCAGGTGATGCTATCACGCCTAGCCATAGCTCAGATCTGTGGAGAGGCAATGCATGTTTTTCAATGTATTGTTTTTAGTCTAGGACAGACGTAAGGCTGTGGCTGTGGTTACATGTGCACTCAAAATCTGATTACGCGACAGTAGCTCAGTAGGTTGAGTGTTTGTCCACTGATCCGAAGGTTGGCGGTTCAAATCCCGCTCTCTACATGAACATCATTGGTTGAGTGGTTAGATCCACTGACTCGAAGGTTGGCGGTGCAATTCCAGCCCTCACAGATGAATGCTGTCGTTGTGTCCTTGGGCAAGACACTTAACCCACCTCGCCCCCAGTGTCTGCGTACACTGGTGTGTGGATGGGTGACTGGTTCCTTGTTGTAAAGCGCTTTGAGTGCCTTGAAGGTGGAAAAGCGCTATATAAAGATGTGACCATTTACCATTACATTAGATTTTTGGAGTTATAAGATTGTTAAAATGGTCCAGATTTTGGGATCTTAAAGGTCCAGAAATCAGATTATAATGAGATTTTGTTGTACACGTGAATTTATCAGTGTCCCTTTATAACTAAAGAAGCTGCTTACATGAGTGATGAAAACTATTCACTCATTAAAAAAAACCAAAAAAAAAACTTCTGTCCAGTTGACAAAATTCTACTTTTCACCTTTAAGAACACAATATGACAAATGGGAGAAGGTAACATCGAAGATAAGAAATGCATTTTATAGAGGTTGCTTGCTCTACAATAAAAAAAATAGTATTTCCCCAAGAAGTTCCCATTTGTTTAGACAATGCATGTATATTTTTTACTTTGCCTACTTGTTCTATGGATGCGCAGTGCCTCTTGTGATGTGACAGACTTGCTACGGTTTCATCAAAGGTCCATAGCAGCATTCACTCTGCTCTTTTTCACTTTTTCTATTATCCAAGCTCATCTAAGTTTTATAAGGTCAACTCTATTTGTGATTCTGTTAATTCCCAGCAACACAAAGTCAACAAAGCACAAAAGGTCATAGTGTATAGTTGCATTTTTGCATTTGACTTTTATAGCTTTATGCACAGCCTAATGGAATTAAAACGGCTATATCTTTTTAAAGCTCACTGGTGAGACTGACACACTTTGTTTTACTGATGAGTCCTCCTTGTCCTATATGAAAGCTGCGTTCATCATGCTGCTCTCGTGTCTGCCTGATTTCAGCTTAGATCTGCAATGACTTGGACCTCAGCCCACTGTCATTCAGCCAACAATGAAACGTGGACACATTTATACCCTTGACATTTGAAATAAAGGTAAAGATTAGGCTATTCTGACATCCAAAATATTAAATGAGAAGGTGTTTTTAGTGAAGACAAATGTTGAGTAACAATAAAAATAAATAAATCATATTACTCTACAAATCATATCTCATAGTATAGTGTCAAACTCTATCAAGTGTCAGGTGTGCCCTGACAATGTCAAGAAATGACTGATATTATGTGTCCCAACAGTTGTGGGTTGATATGAATATTAATATGTACTGTGTGTTAAATATACACATTTACATTATACACATGAGGGTTCATTTTCATTTTTAATGTCAGGACCATATATCACTGGGAACTGCTGTCTGCTGAGACCATTAAAGACTTCACAGTCCTGCACACAGAGAGAGCAGAACCAATGATGAAATTAAAAAGAAGACTGGCACAAGATGAATTTTGTCCTCATTTTAGATCCAAGATGAGATTGTTTGTTTGTTTTCTAATTGAAATGTGTCACTGTTTGGGTTCTCGATAGCATAACAATGACCTTAGTTTAAATTCCTAAAGGCACTTAAGCCTGATTGTGTCAACAATAAAAATCAGCTGAATACTGCCATCTAGTGATGGGGTGTTGTAATTTTCTTTGATAGAATCATCTTATGGTTTACACCAGTAATTTGCATTCATTTGGAAAACACAGTTTTCTGTTTCAGTTTTCTCTGAAACACGGGCAGAAAATGTTTAATGATTATGGTTATCCATGTATAATAAATGTTGATATAAAAAAAAAAAAAAAAAAAAAAAAAAAAAAACAGAAACTTTTCTGAATTGCGATTTCGTGAATATGACGGCAGAATATTCTAGAATATAGCGTATTGTAACTACACCGGATTATTTTAGGTTTTTATGGGTTGGCTGTAACGTCTTGACGTAAGCGTCGTTGCGTGGACCGTTCGGCGCAAAAATTCAAACGCTGAACCGGAAGAAACATTTCTGTGCTCTGTGTGCGCCGGACTTTATTCAAGCTAAAAGGGACTGTTACTATCTCAAGAACGGCCACACTTTGTAAAACCATCGAGGTATGTTTCAAAGTTCAAACACATGTCTTGATTTACTGTATAGACCTTGGTAGAGCCAATGGGAAACTTTATAATAAAACGCTTTGTCGCCAATGCTAATAATGCTAGCACTGTTTTGCTAACTTCAAAAGCCAGAGCTATCGTTACTTTGTGTTCTTACAGTAAACCCTTGAAAGCGATTGCCCACCACATACGCATAATGTGTAAAGTGCCATAAATGTGTTTATCGTTTGTTAATTAATCTAATCAGGCATGGCAAGTTAGTTTGTACAGCACAATTCGTACACAGGGTAATCCAAAGTGCTTTACAGAATAAGAAAGACATTTAAATCACAATACAACAATCAATAATCATTGATAATCAACATAAACATGAACATTAATAGAGAAGAGTGCAGATTAAATCCTGTCAGTCATATGTACAACTAAACAGAACGGTTTTGAGCCCGGATTTAAACATTGTCAAAGTAGTGTCAGGGTTTTGGGTATTTGACTGCTCTTTGTTTAACTATGTTCTAATTATGAATTTATACCTGATGTCTTTCATCAGCCTTTAAAATATGCTACGTCTATTCCACTGAAGTACAACACTACTTTGTGAGACATTCATGAATGATTGCTAACTTGCTAGTACTATGGCATGTAAAGGGATTTCTTGTTTATTCACAGGTTTAAAGCATTTCACTAATGTTTGTATTTTCACTGTGTAGCCGAGATGAGTTCAGCCTCCACACCTGTATCCCGAGTGCGTCAGGGATGGTCGTCAAACTCTCTGAAAAACAAGGGCTTGTCTCCTGCAGCTGCAAGTACCCCGCTGCTGACTGCATTTCCAGGGAATGATGATGAGAAAGAAAGGCGTCAGCGGAGAAGGTCAAGGGTCATTGACCTCCAAACCGCCCCAGAGACCTCTTTCAATGAATCTGGTACTCATAGGTAAGGTGGCGATAAGCTTTTGATTGAATTGCATGCATTAGTCTTTTGGAAGGTGTACGAAGGAATAAAGTGTGATGTAACCCTCCCCGAGAGATTCAGTGTAATCCCTTGTTTATATGCAGTGCTGCGGGGACTCCTGCGGCTGTGCCTAAGCTGTCCAACGCACAGATCTCAGAGCACTACTCCACTTGTATCAAACTCTCCACTGAGAATGTAAGTACCAACAGTCTCTGCTTTTGTTACCTTGTTTTAAAAGTAATATTTTAAGTACATTCTTTCCAAGTTGTGTTTTGAGTCAAGTAAAACTTCTCCTCTGTAGAAAATAACCACCAAAAATGCCTTTGGCCTCCATCTGATCGATTACATGGCGGATATACTCAAGCAGAAGGACTCTGAGCTCACAAATTTCAAGGTATGATTATTTTATTGCCATTCAAACATGTTGGATTCCCTGACAACAGATTTGATTAATCTTTCAAGGATTTAATGTAGATGGTATTTTGCTGTTGATTCTCTACTCCCACAAAGCTGTGTGCTCTTTCACTTTGTAGTCATGAAAGCCCTGCATTAAATTTGATAAAGAGGATTAGAATAATATGGTGACTTTCAAGATTAAAACAAATATAATTTAGTTTGTATAATCTGGTTTGCTGTCTTGAAAGTGGTTTTAGCTCATTGATTTGATAAGTTTAACTTAAAATAAAATGAAAGGAAAATATGCTAATGACCAACATAACTTTTTTTTTTTCAAGGTAGCAGCGGGTACTCTGGATGCCAGTACAAAGATCTATGCAGTTCGTGTGGATGCAGTTCATGCTGATGCTTACAGAGTCCTGGGTGGTCTAGGAGCGGAGACTAAACCTGGAGAGGGTATGAAAGACCTTGAGCCAGTTGTATGATTCTATTAAAATATAAGACAGCATTAGCTCTGT